>JAUMHG010000030.1:2853671-2883139 GCA_032359395.1 Enteromius anoplus
GGTATCGAAGGTGGAGACAGCGCTGGTTATTCACTAACCCCACCCACAATCCCTGCCAGACCTGGGAATCGAACCTGCGACCTTTGGGTTACAAACCCAACTCCCTATCCATTAGGCCACCAGAATATAAATGAATCCATATAATAATGATTTCTGTAAGATTGTGTGACTGGATAATGATGTGGAAAATTTGGCTTTGCATCACAGAAATAAATTACCTTTCAAAATATTATAATATTATAAATATTATATATATGGATAACAGCTATTTTGGAAGAATTTTTCCCTTTTTTATTTTTTTAATCAAATAAATGCAGCCCCGGTGAGTATTAGAGATTGCCGTTCTCCGTATAAAAAATATAAAATGTTAGATATTTTATAAAAAGCAAATATTATAACTTGCTGTAAGAAGGCAACAAACAAAATGAAACAAAAAACATAATTTTCCTAATGAGAATTTTGTCATGTTTTTTTTGCCGGTTAAAAATAAACACCCTTACAGAAAGATAAATGTATTTGAGAAGCAAAGTAGCATCAGATATTAGGTTTTCAGAGGATATATCCTGAATTATGTGTTTCGTCTCAGCCCCTGGCAATTTCCTATGCATATCCTTCAATAAATTCTGTTAAATTTATGCTTAAAACAAGAAACAACATTTTGCCGACAGGGTAAGAAAAATAAACCTAATTCAAAATATATCCTCTAAGTATCTTTCACAATTTTGCTGCTCACAGAAATGTGTTTTGTTCTCAAGAGGTTTAATAAGATATTTTGCTGTTAATATTTGCAAAAAACAAGTTTTCCAAATGCTACGCTTATAGTACTACTTTTTCCACATCAGTAAATTCCACACAGGATATAAAGTCATATGAGACGCTGTTAGATAAGTGTCTGTCACATATAAATGTCATAAAATGCCACGCTTTGCTACCTGAGTGAACTATTGTTCACATGAGACAGACAACACCCAAGATCTACAGTACCTTCATCAACTCATCATTTATAGTGGGAGAGATCAATCTTCCTGAAGAGTTTTTTTTTTCACTGTAATAGGAAGTACACAGGAGGCATTGGAGCCAAGCCAAGCTGACCGGAGGTGGAGAGAAATATGTGAGTTATTAGAAATAAAATGCGGCTGATTGGGCAGTCATTGTCAGTGTGTGCCTTACAATGATCAAAGTTAATAAATTAGCTCTTGTGGAGCTCAAACCGGCAACCTTTGTCTTACCAGAGCAGATATTTAACCACTAAGTCACATCACCCCACAATTCTGAGTTCATTTGCCCGACACAAGATGGCAGTAAAGATCTAGTGTATACTCTTTCAAACTCAAAGGAAAATCATTAACTGTCTTCACAGTTAGTATTCTGCATATCAGTGACCTGTTCATTATTGATTGTGTCAATAATTCACATCAAATGCATAAAAATTAATACAGTTTTCCAGTTGGCACACTCTCTTTCAAGTTCTAAACATAAATAAAACATAAATAAACAACAGTCTTGTTTCATGCCGTTTTAATATGTCATTATGTTTTTCCTACTTTTAATATCAAATGAGCTTTTCCGAATTAAGTGCAAATGTAAGTGCAATGTAAGTGTAAATCACAAGTCTTTAAATCTTAAACAACATGTAAATATAAATATTAATATGAAGGTACATTTTTAAACCCAAAGGTAAATGTTAAGTCTTTAAATTTTAAACATAAAATGTATACATAAATATTTATTATATTGAAAGTAACGTGGAACATTAAATATAAATATATTTTATATATATGTAGTCATTAATAAATGGAATGATTTAAATGGAATGCAAATGTTAATATCAATTAAATATATAATGTAATGTAGTATATATATTCGTACTCACACACACACACACACACACACACACACACAAATTTTAATCTTTAAAAAAAAAATTATATATATATATATATATATATTACTGAATAAGTAAATATATAATTACATCTGTATCATTTTAAATATGATTATCGTTAAATCGTTAAATCGTTAAAACACTACGTAAATGTAAACATTTAGGCTACACTTAAAGTCTAAATGTCTATTAATGTACATCTTTATTACAAAAAATGAAATAAAAACGTAAATATTTAATCAAAATGCTCTGAATATTTAGCCTGGCGTTTGCAGTGAGAGTTTGTGTGGTTTTGGGACGCCCCTCTGCGGTCGGATTTGGTACTGAGACAGAATCAGCAAATCTTCAGCTGAGTTCATTGTGTATGTCTGTCTGTGCTAGAGCACCGCAGAGCGGACGCGCCTCCCTCCCTCCGCCACAGGGCCACAGAGAGGCTCGCGCTCGGGGATGGATCAGGGATGCGCCGCGGGCACCGGAGGGACCTTCATTTCCCTGAGCGACACTGAGCAGAGATGTTACTCGGGGCTGTACGCGCTCTGTCAGCCCGACAGCAGCGGCAAACTGGCGGCGGGGAAAGTGGCGGAGCTGTTCCGGGCGTCGCAGCTGTCGGCCGAGACGCTGCACCAGGTGAGTTTACTAGGAATCCACCGCCGCCCCTCGCGATACAGTATATCTGCTGTGTCTGGACGTACAGGCAGCATGTGCCGGTGTGTTCAGGAAAGAGTAAAGTTGAGGGACCTGCTTGTGCCTTTGAAGGCGTTTATGATGTCCAGTGATGACATTAAAATGGTAATACTGTTGTACTCTGATATACAATAATTGATTGAGTATCATATCCATACTCTATTGACAAGATGCATAAAACAATTGTATGGTATTGCCGTACTGCCATGTGCAAAAACACATGACAGTACTTTTTGGCTGTTGAAAGTCTTCACCATGAAGTGCATTACATATTGCATTATGTCAGGGTTTATTAAATGTATGAATGAAATAAATTAATTACTATGTACTGTAGAAGTATACGTTACAAATTTGATAGCTTGTTTTCCATTCTTAGTAACATTCGATGGTGTGATACGGTTATAAGAATTACCACAGTATTGAATTATTGATATAACTGAATTATTGCTGTGGGACAATGCCCATACTAGACGATGTAGCTAGGATACACTTATTTAGCAATGATAGTAAATACATACTTCTATTCTGACTTGATATTGATTTATCTTATTGTAACTCTACATTCATTTGAAAGTGAAATGCTGAATTTAGGGTCATGTGCTTGTTTTGACGTTTTACTGATTTAATCAGTTTAAAAACACTTCAGTGATTCATTATCCAGAGCATTTCTTAATAAACTGCTGATGTTTGTATTAGCAGGCGTTTTTCTTCAGTAGTAAACACTAGGACGCGTCACGTGTCATCCGACACGTCATACGAGTCAGGTAAAAGGTGTTTACTGTGTTCAGGCGCTCCTAATGCTTTGTGGGTGGTGTTGAAATACTCAGCTCCACAGACTGTGGTGTGTTGTTTCTGCTGTGTGAGCGTGTGAAATTGGGATGACAGGAAGGGTGCTGCCTCATTCAGACACAGATAACACTGGGCTGGACGGGCTCACAGGACTGGTTGTTATAGGCGGGATACAAATAATCCCTCATTTGCTTCAGTAATCCTTGAAAAGGTTTGGCCAATCTGTATAAATAAACACTTATAACATTAGTTTTATTAGTCTTAAATTTAACCACATTTATATGAGGGACAGTTTTTATTTATTTATTTATTTATTTATTTTCATATTATTGATATACAATTACAACCATTTGCATCCTCCTTGAATATTTTAAATAAAGGGGCCATTTCTTTGCTACTGTACCTTTAAGACTTAAATGTAAATAGCCTTTTTGCATGTGCTTTGCTTGTTTCTCATGTTACTCACTGTGAGGTATTCTGGTGTTCAGGATTAGTAGTAGTCTATCTGTCCTACTTATTACCTCACTGTGACTGGGTCAAGTTTCTGAACACCTGGCTGGCGTTGTTGATGTGTTAAATTGGACGGTCATGTGTTAGTATATTAATCTGATGTCAGATGTTTTTGCAGCTTCGTTTCAATAAAAAGTCTTTTTAAAATGGGGAAGCTTTAAAACTATTTTCATGTCTAGTATACACTTTTATTATTGTTATTAATGTTATTATTTTAAAAGGTAGAAATACATTTTCTTATGGGATACACTACCATTCAAAAGTTTAGGGTCTGTAATAACAGTAATCATAATAATAATTGACTAATCATTTTTGATTTTAAATGTTTTGATCAAAAAAGTGCAGCTTTGGTTAGCATAAAAGACATCTTTCAAAACATCTTCCAGACCACCAACTCTTAAACTGTAGTGTATGATCTCTTAACGTGTAGAAGATGGCGTTGTAAGAAGATCTTTGCTGTCTGGCTCATATTTCATGGACTTTGGGGTTTGAGTAATCTTGTGTAAACACAAACAAACTCAGGCGATTAGATGAAGTGTGTCTCAGCAGGCTTTGGCCGGGAGCACTGTGTGCTGGGAGAGTCATCTCATTGTGTTCCTGCGCAGACAGGAAGTCCAGCATGTCCTTCTGCTCTGTTTCCTGTCCGTTTGCCCTGGCTTGGCCACCTACACTGGCTTAACCAATAAAAGACGTGCAAACACACAACCACATGAACAAAAAACATTTGGGAAGGCCTCGTTGTCAGGAAGCTTCACACACAGCCACAAACCTTTTTCTTTGTGTTTGTTTTCAGCGATTAATTTAGTCATTAGAGTGAGTTTGGGAAGTCGCTTTTTTCTTAAACAGTTAGACACCCTCATCATTAAATCAATTTTGTCCCTTTTTTTTTTTTATAGTTTCGTTTATTTCCTGGACTTCTTTTTCAAGACGCAAAATTAGTGTTGTGATGACATACTGTATTAAAAAAATAATATTATAATATTATTATGAACTGTTTTGATTAAGTCCCCTTGGAAATGTTTTTTGTTCTTCAAAGGGGATGAATTTCTAAGATTATCATCTTAGATGGCAGGTTTAGTGTTTTGAAAAAGCACTATATAGCACAAGTTTAGATTATGTTGCTGTCCTCGTATTTATATTACTGAAAGAAATATAATCAGAGGCATGCATGATTGTATCTTTCATGGCAGATTTAGCATTATTGATTTATAGTTTTTCTTAATGTTTTGAATATTTTATTTTATTTTACTATAATATTCTTTAATTTTAATTTTTTAGTACATTTTTGGTTGTGTTTTTTGTATTTGTTTACAAAAGTTAGTTTTAAATGTCTATGTAGTTTTTATTATAAATATTATTTATTTTTAGTTATTTTAAAAGTAATGTTAGTTTATTAAAAAAGTGTTTAACTGAATAAAATAAATAAATAATAATAAAAAAGTAATAATAATAATAATATATATATACATATATATATATATACAGTACATTTATTCAAAATAAGAATAACAACTATAATAGTATCTCAAATATACTAAGATAACACTTCTAGTTTCTATGTTTTATATTTTATTTCCTTTCATTTTTTGTTCATTTTGGTAACTCACGATTGTCAAAAGCTCATCATAAAAGCACTCCCTCATCTGCGGTGTCTCCTCAGACCCTCATTTAAAGTCAGTCAAGTGAGATATTAAAGGGAAGTACAGCTGAGAGAGGGACGTGTGTCCAGATTGGAATAGACAAGTCATTGTGTGTTTCTGAAAGTCTGTCAGCGTGCTCTGGACTGCTCTCATCCGCTCAGATCCCACTGTGAGCTCTGAGTGCTCTTCAGCTCTGTGAAGATGACAATCCTGGGCTCAGTGTCAAAACAGGAAGCGGTTGATGTGTTGCTTTTCATGAATGACAGTCAGAGATCCTCGTTGTTTTGATTATGTGGAGTGGCACAGTTTTTCTTCAACCACAGGTAGATATTTATATTGTCGAAGAATGCAAAACTCGGCAACGAGAATGTTCTGTGTGGGCACTGATATTTTGTTTCTAGGGCATTGCTATGCGGTTACTAAAGTTTTCTGAATGCTTTGTGGCATGCTGCTGTGTGTTTGCCAGGGTGTTCTTGATGGTTCCCCAGACACTGCTATATGGCTGTTAAAGTGCAGGGCTCTATGGAATCCATTTTCACCCAGAATTTGTGCTTTATTTTTTTACAAATGTAATTTTTTAAGTGCACGTTTTTTTCCCCAGCTCAAATTTTTCTGGTCAAATTTTTTAAATTAATTTTTACATTTTTTGGGGGGTAGGACAGCAGATAGGAAAGCATTGGGTGAAGAGAAGGAGAGGAATCGGCAAAGGGCCTCGAGATGGGATTCAAACTTGGGTCGTCACAAGCACATCTGCGTTCGACACGCTAACCACGAAGCTATCGATTCTGACCTCTGGGTAGGGGTTTGCGATATTGACAAAAATAATATCTCAATATTTTCTGGGATTGTATCTTTAACACGATTAACCCACTGTTGATGCATTACTTTTGCTGTCAAACACATAAGTCTCTTAATTTACTTTTTGTTTATTTAAGTGTTGTAAAAAAAAAAAAAAAAACAATTTCCCATGTGTAGTCATTTTTGGAGTATAACGTCACTCTTCATGATTAACTTGGTTGTATGAAGTGGTATAAATATATACATTTCCTGCACCCATGTCTTGAATTTGGGATCGTTTCAAATTGTTATTTGATTTCTGTTTACTGGCCTACCTTTACCTGCTTTATTCATCCACAATTTGACAAATCCAGTGAAATCCCACAGTCTACAGCAAATACCATTTAAATAACTAGATTCCACTATTCTGTCCATGGCAGAAATCATAGGCCCCTAGTTTTTAGGGTTGGGTACCGAAACCTGGTACCACAATGACTCTGGGACCTAAGTAACTAGTATGTACCAAACCGAATCAGAACACAGATTTCGTTGCCTCGTTTCGAAACCATGACTGAACGACCAACCCAACAAATCTTTGGAGTATCTTGAGTGTGAATGTTCACATGCACACTTTAGACTAACTTTTTACACTGGTTGCACAAAAGTTAGGTGCACTCAATTTTCATATTGGCAATACTGACTAAATGATTAACTAACACCGTATGACGCAACAAAGTAACCATTGAAAATGATTTTAAACTTGTGGTCACAAATAGAATGCAGCATTAGTTTTCTGTCGGGAATTTGTCGCTCTACGTTCTGTGTAGGCAGCAGAATAGGTTCTATTGTATTTTGTCTCGAGCCGTCACTCGGGTTTGATGTAGACACAGTGTAGCAATCTGGTCAACATAAAGTTCTTTATTCGAAGCACAATTCTACAAGATAGTTAACTTACTCAAAAAGTGTTGGTGCTTAAAACGAGAAAACTTGCAATCGTTCTTTTCATCTTCTCTCATCATCAGGACCCACCGTGTCAACACCCAACGCGGCCTGGTGTGTCCCGGTTGTTGAACCACAGGCAGACTTTCAGAGTTTTTTTTTCAGATTTCTTTTTTTCTCCTCCTAGAACAGCTGGTTGCACCGGTGAGACCTCAGATATTTTTAGTCGCAACATTGAGAAATAAGATCACACTCTAGAGCCCTGCCACCCCCAGGTTTTTGTTTGCTGAGTGTTTTTTTGCATCTTGCTATTTAATGTCTGGGTGGTTGCCAGGGCATTGCTACGTGCTTGTTAAAGGTTGTTGAATAGTTTTGCGACTGTAGGTGCTCTTTGTGGATGCTAAAGTATGTTGCTAATGTGTGTGGTCATTCCAAACCTCAGATTGTTTGTGTTAATGACTGACAGCCCAGGTTTCTTGTAGATTAAGCTTCTGTTGTGGGATGTTTGCAACAGTTTTATGTCTCCATCTGTCTTTTGAATATTACAGTATATTTTTGTAATAGTAGCAATTTTTCACTCGGTTTTTTTGACAGAAGTTGTAGCTATGCTGGAATATTTTTTAGTTTTAATGTCTGTACGCAGTTGCCGTATGCTTTATGCCTGAGATGTACTTTACTTCAGCACAGCTTCTGGAAGCAACAGAACGCAAACACACACAGTTCCTTCCTCTAATGCAGTCATCCGTCTCTGGACCGGACCGACCAGTTTAACAGCCGCTGTCACTGTCGTCTGGTAGTGCTGCTTCCCACAATCCACTGGGGCATCTGTTTATTTTGAAATGTTTAAAAAGTTCAGACTAATTTCCGGTGAACTTCTGTATTTGTAAGATGCTTTGAAAAAGCGAGTCTACTGGATGAATAAATATAAATGTATTCAAACTCATCATTTATTCAGGTTTGAATAGCAGTGCTGTTCATAATAGATTATAATAATAGTGTCAAGTGATTAATCGCGATTAATCACACCCAGAATAAAAGTTTTTGTTTGCATATGTGCGTGTGCTGTGTATGGATTATGTATATATAAAGACACACACATGCATGTATATATGTATTTCCATGCATATATGTATATTCATATAGTATTAATACATATATTTAATATATAAATGGGAACTTTATAAATAAAAGACAATTTTCATTTCAGTTCACGACTGCATGAGTTACGCACTGGAGCTTTATTTAACAGGCTAACATAATAAACACCATTTATCACATAGCGGCAGAAATAATAATTAGTTTCAGGGTGTGTCATGTGAAGTGATGTCCGTTGTCAAGGGCATAAAAACTGTTTTGGCATTTGCACGTTTGTGTTGTGACGCTGTGAAATCCCTTCCCAACTCCAGATGGAGGAAACAGACGGTACATGATCTGCGTTTGATCCCTTGTGCAGGAATGGATTTAATGCAGCTTCCTGTCCACACAGATCTAATTAATCAATGGTTTGTCTATAGATTATTCTAGAAATGTATTTAGTTGAAATAGCACCCATACAGTAGAATATTGAAATAGCATAATTTTTTGTTATAGTCAATTATAACGACATAATAATTTATAAAAGTAATAATATAAAATATATGTTATTCTTTAATTTGAATAATGATAATAATAATGATAATTATTATTATTATTACATATTATATATTAATATATATTTTTTTGCATTTTTGTAAACAGCATTTACATAGTCTTATACTGTAAGCTGTTTTAAGTTCTTTTTTTATTATTTATGTTGTTTTTAATTATGTAATTTTTTTTGTTTATTTTATAGTTTATAACTTAAAAAACATAAATAAATGTGCCATTGGACCAATGACAATAACACCTATATCACTATAGATATAATTTTACATATCATTATATTTATACAAATATTTATTCTCAGGTTTTTCTTGTGTAAATGAATTATTAGTGGATTTTCATGGCAGCAATATTTCTGCCACAGAATAGCAGAATAAAAGAATTAAACTATAATTGCAAATCTCTATGACCTTTTTTCTTGCAATTTTCTTTCCAGAAAGAATTGGAATTGTGATTTATAAACTCACTTTTTTTCTTGCAGTTGTAAAGAGAAGAGCTTGAATTTGTCATAGAAATTCAGAGTAAGGTTTAATCTCATACTTGCATGATATAAACTCTAAATAAATAAAAAATAAACAGAAGGAAATTAAGTCAAAATTGTGAGATACAACGTTTTTTTTCTTTGTATACTACTCGCTCTTTCCTTTCGGAAGGAAAAGACCTGCTGAACAAATGTTTTAAGAAAGCAGGAGCACTGGGAACTGAGAGGAACTGCCGTCAGCTGACCTCCTGTATCCCAGCATCCCATAATCCCTCATGAGGAGGTTTCCAAACGATTTATTATCCTTCCCCCGACATGCACATGTATAGAGTAAGATTATATGTGCTCTGTGTGGATCAGGGGAATGCAGGTCAAGCTTAAGTAACACTGACCGTCAGACGATTAAACCAAGTTTAAGCCTCCACTCACACACACAACCACAAACTCAAGACGAGGAGCTGGGTCATGCTCAGAGCGCATAAGGCTCTTGTCAGAAGCCGTTGTTATTTCCATCAGTCACAGTAACAGCTGACTTCAGAAGCTCAGAGCTGTTCTTCATCACAGCATCAAAACCTGATGAAACTAAACATCCAAAATCCTGCTTTATTCACCAAACTGTAGCTGAAGATAGGATCCAATTTCTTAGAATCAGAGTTTTCTAAACAAGTTCATGCAATCGCCTAGATCAGTATGAAGACCGTAAACGTATCCCAGAATCCCCTGCGGCTTGTTCACATACAATATACAATGAGATAAGGGTTGGTATTACCAAAGCATAATTTTGTTGATAAATACTCAAAGTAATATTTAATCTATATTTTCTATTTATTTATACATTTCAATCGAGAACGATACTTAAATCTATGCATTTTTGTATTTTTTATTATTTATTTTAAGAACTTAATAATAAATAAATAATATTCGTTGTTTTAAAAGATTAGTATGTGTATATATATATATTTGAACAATTATCACACCGGAAATCATGTTAATGACGTTATATAATTACTAGATGTGAAATTATGTCAAATTCATGTTACGTTCAGATTAGATCTCATTATTTCCATGGAAACTTAATGCCAGAATGTCTCGGCTACCTTTACAAAAAAAAGGACGGATGTGTTTTGGAGACAGATACCCATCTAAAGCCTGATCTGCCGGACCCCTGTGATTGATTAAATGAGAATATGTCAGCAGGTTTTCTGTCTGAGTCAGTTTTAGTTCACCTTGAGTGATGAACCATCATCAGCAGTGCAGGGATCGGAGGAGAACAGATCAATAATCCCATCACACCTGTGGAAGTCAGCGCTCCAGAACTTCTCCAGATCATGTTGAGGGAGCTGCGCCGGTGAGATTAAGAACAATCATGACCTTGCTTGCACTGACACATATGAATGTTTTTCTCTATTAGCAGTATATGTGTGCAGTCTTGAAGTGAAACTTTTATTAGAAGAGAAGCTGGTTATTCAGTAAGGAATCAAGTTTGGCTCCACACAGGCTTTTGTTATATTTAACAGCACTTAACACAATGTGTTGCTATTTAAAGCGCACAGATTTCTTCCTGTGTGTGTGAGAAGACGTTTACAATGAGTCCCAGAGCTGAACTCGTGGAGTGATATAACAATGACTCTAGTGCTGCTCTGAGCTTTTTTTCCAGGAGGAAAGGCTAGTTTATGTTTCATAGTACTACAGGATTGTGATACAGACATGATCTGGGTCCGCGGGAAGTAAAATGTATGCATATGTGTGGTGTTATTTTACATTGGTTGTTGTTGAATATTATTCCAATTTGTTTGCAATCATAAATCAATATGTAAAAAACATGCCCCGCATTTTCTGCTGACACCGTCAAGATGTTTTATTTTGCAGCTTTTCACCATTCTGTGGATAAAATCAAGACTTTACCTTACTTTTTGTATTTTAATATTTTATTACACTGGTCTGTGTGATTTGTGAAGTCTCTTCTGCTCACCAAGGCTGCATTTATTGGATTAAAAAATACAGTAAGAAAGTTATATTGTGAAACATTATCACAATTTAAATGAGCTGTTTCTTTTTCTATTTGAATATATTTGTAAATGTTATTTATTCCTGTGCAAAGCTGAATTTTCAGCATCATTACTTAAGATTTGCGCAAAAGTTGATATTTGATAAATGTTGATCAAAAAGTATTGTTAAATGACGGTGTTACCATTAACCAATATACAAAGAGGTCATATGCGTGAATCTTTACGGGAGCGGCGCGGAGAAAAACTTCAGCAACATGTATGATTATTGTGTGTATATATATACTGTATATATATATATATATATATATATATATATAGGTACTGTATGTCTTGAAGGTTATAATACCTTACATACGCCATGTGACCTGTAAATGAAAAAAAAAAACGTTACCATTGCAGTTTTGCGAATTATCCCCTTTTTCGATTGCCTGAAAAATCACTTCATTTGAGCGTAAAAACTTTTTTGCAATATTTGGGTGTTCTTGCGAAATTGACATGTTTCCATATTTCCGAATTTTCAATTCACAATTTTAATTTGCGCGTTTTGAAGGGAAATTGAAACGCAGCTATTTTCACACAGTCTATTGGAAATCATTCTAAAATGTTTATTTACTTTACATAATATATGTGTGCGCAGTGTCCAGTGTGTATATTTGAGATGTATATATATATATATAAATACACACACATGGATGTATATATTTAAGGGAAATATGTTATGTTTATAAATTAAATATATTTATATATAATATAAAATAATAAAAATATAACTATTAATGTATATGCAAATATTTTCAAGATATATACTGTATGTTTTTGTCTATATATATACATAATAAAAATACACAGTGCACACACACACACACATACACACACATACTGTATATATATTATGTAATCAAAACCTTTTTAGTTTGGATGTGATTAATAGTGATTAATCATTTGACAGCATATATATATATATATATATATATATATATATGTGTGTGTGTGTGTGTGTGTGTGTGTGTGTGTAAAATAATTATTTTGTGGAAATATAAAAAAATAAAACAATTTTAGGATTGTTTCATGAAATAGAAATATTTTTAACATTATAAATGTTTGTACTTTCACTTCTGATCAATTTATTTCTATGGCCATACACAGTAAAAGCGCTATATAAATGCGTCATTCATTCATACAATAATTTAAATTAAATACATATTTTAATAATAATAATTAAAAAAACGACTGACTTCACCAGTAGTTTGCATTATATGCAAAAGTAAATGGTATTTCACATTGTTTTGATGTGTTTGTTTCTCAATGATCTGTCCTTAAAAGACATCCTAATCCAGCTTGAGGTAGTTTAGCTGGGCTGATCCTGTTCTGTCTGCTCTGTTGAAGGTTTTAGAGAGGTACTGCGCACTTTTCAGCCCCGGAAGCCCATCTTAAACCAGCTAAGAGCAGCATGTGTTTCCGGCAGGAGTAGATGATTTTAACATCTGCATCTGTCTGAAGTTGTTCATCTAAAGGTCTGTGTTTGTAAAGTAGTTAAACCCTTCCTGCAGGACGCACGCTTTCTTATCTGCGCCCACGGCTGTCATTACAATACCAGTTTTCAATTACAGAAGTGCAGATAAAAGTGAAATTCAGCCTGTTCAGAGTGCGCTTTATCTTCAGCTCGCCTGTTCTTTCCACTGTAGAGCCAATAATGAAGATTTAGCTATTATCTCCTCTTTTTCCCGTGTTGCCAATTTCACCCATTAAGAAAGAATCCATGAATTCCACTTCACATTAATGAACGCCTTTGAAATATCGCAGCTTAATTTACTTAACTAATATCCACCCTGTGATTTTAAAGTCTCTATGTGGCCATTGATTATTAAATCTCTCTTTCTTTGTCTCTTTATATCAGGTAACAGAGGTGTGCGGTGCGAAGCGGGTTGGCTATTTTGGATGTGGACAGTTTTACGTGGCTCTGAAGCTGATGGCCGCGACGCAGGCGGGTTTGCCGGTTCGTCTGGAGAGCGTCGCAGGCGGTAAGTCCTCAGAGAAGCAAACAGGATCAGGGATTTGTCCTAGCGTGCTTGGATTTGCGCTAAAGAGGGATAATGCACAGAGGCCGTGCTGCGCCGAGAGAGCGCCACACGCTGAGAATGAGCTGTGTGAACTAAACCACCAACACTCGTGACCACCTCCTTTTACGGGCCTGCCCTTTAAATCTGTATTTGTGCAATAGAAGTTAGCTTTTAAAATCATTTAAAAGCTTTATTACTTAAGATGTATTAAGATGTACTTATGTAAAGATGTAAATATTATTATTAATTATCATTATTATTGCTGTTGCTGTTTAATTATTTATATAAACAATTTATATGATTTCTTACTAATTATAGAAGTAATTGTTTATAAATTGCATAGACATAGCCAATAATTATTTATTTTTGTATAGAAAATCATTTAAAATAAAAACTTATGTATTCTGACTGTTTTAAAAAAATATATGTTTTTTATGTATTTTTAGTTTTTATTAAATCTGTTATATTCTTTTATTTAATTATGCTTAACTGATTATATATTTTTTTCTGCTAAACAAATCTAATAAGATAAAACATTATTAACAATTTTAATACTAGTGATATTTGTATTATCCTTTTTTTGTATGTATCTGTATTATCTGTATTTTTAATTACTTAAAAACAATAGTTATTTATTTGAAAAATGTATTATAATTAATTTTATTAGTGAGCCTGTTAAACACATTGTGATGATACAGTAGTAGCGCAAACACCACTAGTTTCCAGTTTCATTAATATTATCTAAAACTTTGGTATGTAACAGCTGGGCCTTAACTCAGAAAATAATTTGAATATTAACTCCGCAGAAGCAAAACATTAATTTCCTAAATGTATTTACTTAAACATGGCGATATGGAGCACTAGGCTAATTCAGAGCTCTGCGCAGCTCCGGACCACCCTGCCGGGCTGAAATGTGGCAACAGAGCGGGATTAGACTTTAATCCTGGTACAGACTGTTCCTCAAGAAGCCGTGGGTCTGTAAGGACCCTCACAGCAGAGAGAAGAGCTCAGGTGACCTCACGTCTGCTTCTGTTTAACCCACAAATGTCACTATCTGCTCCTTTTACCGTGGGAAGACCAGGATAAAGATTGAGCTTGTGGACCAAAAAGACTTATCAAGATGACCTCGCAGGTTCCTTTGAGAGACGACTGGCTAGGTTATGTTTACTTTTGAAAGAAGATCATCTAGATCAGCGCTTCTCAGTCCTGCTCCTGTTTTTGTGCAAAGTTTAGCTCTTGCGTAACCAGCTAATCACAAGACTTTCAATTCTGAAACAAACAATCAATTTTCAGCAATCCTGCATAGTTTGCTATTTAACCCACAAAATTTGTCTGATAACGTGTTTAAAAAATGTAATACATTTTAGAAATATTCAAAACAGAAATATTGTTATGTTTTACTCATATGACTATTTTACATCTCGAGTGACAAAATACCATTCACAGCCACAAAATAAGTCATTTTTAAGGTAAAAAGAAAATTTGATTATTCTGCCTAACTTTTTTATTTATATTTATTTTTATTAATTAATTAATTTGATTTATTTTGTCAGTCACATCCAAAATAAAGGGTTTTGTTTAAATTATAAATATATTTGTTCTGTGTGTATTTATTATGTCAAATTATATAAATACTCACAGATACAGTATATATTGAAAATAATAATTTATACTTTTATATAATTTATGTTTTGTAATAAATTATTTCTCTCTCTCTCTCTCTCTCTCTCTCTATATATATATATATGTGTGTGTGTGTGTGTGTGTGTGTGTGTGTATATATTATTAAATTTAGATATATTTCATATTCAATTATATAAATGTATATATATATATATATATTTATCAGGGTTAGTCATTTAACAACACTATTAATAGTAAAATAGTACGAGTAGTACTGTTCTAAACATTCTGTCATTTACTCTTCTCTACAGAACTTCCTCTGCCTGTGTTCGTTGGCATAACGAACGAGTTTGAGATGAGTTACCCCAATCACCCCTCGACCAATGAGAGTCAGCCTCACATCCTTGGTTCTGCCCCTCGTCCCACTGCAGACAGACCTGTCCTCAGACATCCTGAAGCCAGCATGGACAAACAGGTCGGGTTGTCAGTGATGACATGCAGCAGTGGCTCCACACTGTTCCTGTAATTAATGATGATTATAATGAATGTTTATTCTGACATCTGACAGGAGGCGTGGTCTCCACCTCGGTCACCCGGCATCTCCCCGCCCCGCTCTCCATCAGCCTATCGCAACTATCCCTATGGTGCACAGAGAAACGGAACAGACATGCTATTGGGTGAGAGCCTCTGTCAGTCTTTCTGTGTTCAGCTGAACATGGAAATAAATGTAAATAAATAAATGCTTTTTGAATTAAATTAACGATGTTGAAAATTCAGCTTTGCATCGCAGGAATACATTACATTTTAAAATATATCCAATAGTAAAGTTTGAGTGAATGTGCGCATGATTATGTTGATTTTTTTAATTATATGCATTGTTTTGCCTGCTGGAAATAAAATGAATGGATATTAAAATACTGCTAAACCAAACATGCTTCTAATAGATCAGAAAAAACAGGATTTAGTGTGTCAGAGACTGTATTTATATTTGTCAAGACTTATATACTGTACTCTACCTATAGAGAGTTGGTGTTTTTTTTAGACCATGTTGCCTCATGGAGAATAAATATATGGACTTTGATTATCAATTGCAGAGTTAATATTCAAATAATTAAAACAGAAGATGAAACCTCTTCAAAAAATGATGCATCAAGGGGAGGGAGGTTTTATTTCAGCAAGGTCTTGATCATTTCCTTTTCCAGCAGTTCTTATGAAAGGAGATATTTCCACATTCAAACATGCGGCCTTGCTGTTATTAGATAACACAGCCGCTGTGTTTCACACACTGTGAGCGTAGACGTCGCTTGATACCCTTATGCTGTCAGACAGCTGTGTGTGTGTGTGTGTGAGCGCTCAGCCTTGAGCTGCTGTCTGCCCTCAGAAAGCAGTTGGCTAATTGCTGCTCTCCTGTGGCATATCGATATCGTGCTCTTCTAATCACACACCTGTTGCCTCGCAAGACCTTCAGCTCATCCACAGTCAGCACAACACAGTCAGCAGACAGCAGTTCTAATCAAGCACACACACACGTTCCTGAAAAAAATGCCTTGAGCCTTTTTATTTAGCCACATTTCATGTAATAATGTACATTAGTGTGCTTCATGCTGCTTGTCTCCTCTGGCACTGTGAATAAGAGTGAATCTGTGAAGCAATTATACACTTCAACTTTTTCATGCACTTGACAGAAATGCTGCTTCTTGTACACATCACCAAAAACGTTAAAATCTAGTGTGAATGAATTAAAATGCTAAACATTTGCAGCACATGCAAGATTATAAATTCATACAAATACGTAATGCAGACGGTATTTTTACATGTGCAATAGCGCCCCCTTCAGTACAGCAGAAGGCAGTGCATCAGGACAAACCTAAAGGAATAGTTCACCAAAAAATGAAAATTCTGTCTTCATTTACTCACCCTCGAGTCGTTTCAAATATGTATGAATTTCTTTGTCCTGTTGAACACAGAGGAAGATGTTTTGAAGAAAGTTTGTAACCAGTGTTTTGACTTCCATAGTAGGAAAAAACACCCAAAACAGCCTGGTTGCAAACTTTCTTCAAACTATCTATCCATCCATCCGCTTGTTTATCACTGTATTAACCCAGTATCACGTGTTCAAACATTGAAATATGTATTAATCTCAACTAAAGTCAAGTGATTGTGAATAGTACGTTTAGATTCTCCCAGAACGGGATGAATATATACTGTGCTGACGTTCAGCGTTGTGAAAGAGCTTTTATCTCATTGTTAACTCCGGCAGTGAACAGAGAAACGTCAGTGTTATTGAATGTGGCACAGCTTTCTTCATTAGTGAGCAGGGACCATTAATACTTTACAATCCACACATAAAAAGAAATGATGCTCTGGAAGGGCTTCAGATGTAAAGAACGCTCATGAGATCAAAACCCAGTCAGGCCTCTCTTTTATTCTGTCAGATTGCAATCCTATCAAAGATCACGGCCATGACCGACCTCGTACTGAATAATTCATACTCGTTCAGTATTTTGCATTTGTTATTCCATTAAGTCTAAGCTGAAAACTTTTGCTCTTTTTCGGTTTTACCGAACATTTCAGTCTGAAAATGTGTCTTTTAGTTCACGAGCGTTTGCTGATGGGGTTCAATGCCGTTTTGCTCTGTCGTCTTCATCAGTGTGTCGTTCACAGTGGTGTGAATTGTTTAGGTGTCAAAAGTGATCACAGTAATGAAACGCTATATGCTGGCAACTGTAAAGCCATTTTTACTGTCTTCACCTTGAAATGTTCTCTCTCTCATTGTCATTCACAGCGTATGATGGTAAAGTGCCGCGTCGTCCCAGCGTTCCTCAGGAAAACTCCTCTCCCAGTCATTATTCTCTCAAACTGCAGTCAGAGCCGCCTGTCATCACTCGTGTAAGCATTTCCTCACGCCTTCTCGTTTTTGGCATTTGAATGGACAATCAAACAGAACACTAGGTGTCAGACTTAAAGGGATCATTTTTATTTTGGGGTGAACTATCCCTTGAAATGAGGAAACACATTAGGGCTGTAAATCAGGAGATAAGTCATGAGACAGCTTTTTAAAAGTATCTTTTAAAATATTGTTAAAGTATATCAGTAACAAGTCAGGGCAAAAAGATGTTTCATAGATGTCATGCAAAGGCTGCGCATGATTTTTGAAAAGTACTCTACCACATCAATTTTTTTTTACAGTACATAAAAAGCATTCAGTCTTTTTTTTTTCAATTATTGACGGATCAACAAGAGCCTGCTGCTTCCTTGACATCTATGAAAGGCGTATGCAATTGGAAAATATCTTCATCCGCAGGCCTTTTTAGCTTTTCTTCTGACTCAGGTTGCGTCTGTGGAGCGGCTGGTGGAGAGAGCGGAGGTGGATTACTCAGACGACCCCTGGAGGATCACAGAGGAGCAGCGTGAATACTACACCAACCAGTTCAGGAGTCTCCAGCCCGACCTCAACGCTCTCATCATGGGTCTGAGACCAGCTCATACTTTTCGATTTATGACTTCATGTGGACACTTTTGAAGTTTGCTTTGGTTTTTCTTTCAGGAGCTGTTGCAAAACACTTCTTCACCAAGTCGAAGCTTCCGATTCCAGAGCTGTCTCATATATGGTGAACATGAAGCCTCGGTTCCTCTTTGACATTCAGTCAACCTTCAGTCAGTCTCTTTGCATTCAAACAATCTCGTTTGATGTCCTTCAGGGAGCTGAGCGACGTCGATAAGGACGGTGCTCTCACTTTCCCAGAGTTCTGCACTGCCTTCCATCTGATTGTGGCCCGGAAAAATGGTTACCCTCTTCCTGAAACGCTCCCCGCCACGCTGAGACCCGGCTTTGTGGAACCAGGTGTGGTTACAGCGCCACCATCTGAGGTATGAGACCTGAAGTATTTAATAATGTCTGGTATTTCTCATTCAGTGTCATGTTCTGCAATTATGAGAGTGTTGAGATCGACAAGTTTGAACTGAGCTCCAAATGGGTTTGTTTTACAGGCCACTGAACCTCTTATTGTTTTTGATGAGAATATAATGCCTGCAGCCAATCAGCTCGTAAGAAGATCTTCATTGAACATTTATGCCAAGATCTCAATGTTCTGTTCATATCGTTCTGTCTTTCATTCTCTCTCTTTCAATGTTTAATATTAAAACGCTTTATTGGCATAATGATCTGCATACTGTATTCCCAAAGCACCAAAACAAATAAGTTGCAGAGTGATAGTATGATATTAGTATCATTTTTCATTTGCTCAAATCTTGTTTAAATTATTATTATTTTTTTTTATTTTAGTTATCCAACTTAAAAATGTTATTTCAATTAGGTGCCTCTGAAATATAAATTATTATTATTATTATTTATTTATTTATTTATTTTTTACAATTTATAAAATCTTTGTTGTTAGTTTAGTTAACCCCTTAACTGTCACCCCCATTTTCGGGAAAACACATGAAAAAGTACTATACAAGCTTAAAAAGATGTAATTCAGGACATATATTAAAAAAAAATGTAGGTGTCCCGTATTCGGAACGGTGACAGTTAAGGGGTTAACAATAACATCACTGGGGCCTGTTCCATAAATCAAGTTTAACAAATAAGTCAGGCTTATTTCAGTTAGTCTGACTTATTTTGTATCAAATCTACTCACAATAAGCCTGACTAACCAAAATAAGCCTGGCTTTTACTCTAATCTTGTTTTATGGAACAGGCCCCTGGTTGTGATTTATTTATTTATTTGTTTTTATTTAGCTTTTGCTATCGATGATATTCATTGGTTGTAAAAAAAAAAAAAAAATACATACTATTTAAAATGGCACATGAATACATTTTATATATGTACAGTACACACACACATCTATTTTTTTAAATATACACACACTCAGAATGTCTGTTTGTCTGAAGGCAGAGGTTGCTAACGAGTCTCATATGAGATCTCAATAACCCAAAGTCTATCTAGTCCAGCCCTTTTATCCATGTAAACCTCTAAATGCCCTTATATCAGTCATTTTATACTGGCTTTTCTTTTTCCCAAGCAGGAAATGGGTTCTGTTGACCTGCAGATGACCTCTAGGCCAGGTGTGACTGCTAAACAGGACATGAGAGATGAAAGCAGGAAACCTGGTAAATGACTTTAGAGACAGACATCAATAAACATAAACATGATTAAAGGAAAAAATATATCTGATGGGGTTTTTTTTATACAGTGGTCAAAGTATTTGGACATCGAAAAATGTCATAATAACAAAAATAATACCTTACCTTATAATACCTAATTTACATATAGGCACGTTTCTGAAAGACACCTTACACCAAAAGTTAATCTCCGAAAATACAATTAATACAAAACAAATACATCTGAAATGTTGTATATTATGTAAATGTCAATGTAACAAATGAAGTGATTTTTAATTTAATGAAATGATAGATATTTTGTCGAATTTGACTGTTCTTGTGTTTTATTGTTGTGTCAGCAGAATTCAGCCCAAAGAGAATTCCAGAGCCACACGAAAAGCCAATACAGCGTGTCAGCACTTTAAAACCAGGTGAGTCACTGTCCCCAGGCACAGCACACGCCCCTGACCCACACCGCATCAACCAAAGCCTCTAATTTACCTTCTGTGTTCAGGAAACAATGAAAATTCTGTGGTCATTTCCTCACTCTCCTTTTGTTCAACCTGTAGGAGTTTTCTTCAGTCTAACTGATGCTTGATGTTTAGCAGAATGTTCCAAGTGCTCTTTCCATACAAGTGCAAGTGAATGGATGCCGTCTAGCTCAAAAATGCATTGTAAATGATACTGAAAATCTTCTGTACCTCATGAAGCACAAATCTGTTTCCAATATATGTAGATAAGCTATACCAGGTTTAAAATCAATCGATCAATCGAATCAAGTTTTTTTTTTGTCTCATGTACCTAACTTTGCTTTTTGTTGTTTTTTTTGATAGGTGACATTTAGATCTTTTTCTGTGCCTTATAGTTATTTTAGCATTGATCTTTTTGTACCTTTTTATTTTTGCCAGCAAAACTGAGCCTGATAGAGAATTCTAATCCTCCAAGAAAAGCCAATCCAGCAATAGAAACAAACTAATAAATGAGATTGATTTAGTATTACATGTGTTATCGTAGTATTATGTCTATGTTTTTATAGCATATATTAATATTAAAAAAAGTGTTTGTTTTTCGCTTCTTTTTAGATTTTAGTTTGTTTTTGTTTAAAGTGTGTTATTAATATTTCTATTCACATGCAATTTATTTTAATTGCTTAAATCCTTAAAGGAATAAACCCCCCCACACAAAAATCGAATTTGCTAAAACTGTACTTACCCTCAGTCCATCCAAGATGTAGATGAGTGTTTTTCTTCATGGGAACAGATTTGAAGAAATCTAGTACTACTGTACATAACTTGTTCAAAACATCAATAAACAATAAAAACATCATAACAATCCACACGAATCCAACCCATCAATCAATTCAATCAATGAAGAGCTGTGTAAGAACAAATCCATCAGGCGTTTGAACTTTAAACCACTGCAAAATAATCCATAATCCATAATAATGCCTCTTCCAGTCAATAACATGAATACTGTCCATTGTATTATGGATAATATAATATGTAACTAGCTGGAAATATAATAATCTGGAATTGTATGTCTGCTAAATGAATAAATGCAAACTACAGGAAGAATCTGCACTCTGCAAAACATCTACTTTTGTGTCCCACAGAAAGAAACTGATTTGTATTTGGCACAACATGGCACGATTTCTCACTTCTGGGTGAATGATCTCTTTACGTGACTCACTAAAATACGGACCAATCACTGCTCTCTCTTGCCAAATCATCTCCTGTCATCAAGTCACATATAGGCAGTGTATCATAGTCCTGTTTGTTATTTTCACTTATGATGGGTGTGATGTTATGAAGTAAAACCTCTCAGTGCCTCTGGGTGTGGACACAAAGCCTGTTATATCCACAGCGCTGACCTTTTGTTCTAATATCAGTCTGCTCTGATCCAATAACAGCTCATATTTATTGAAGTGCCCAGATCCCTGGGCGTTCACAAATAATCCTGTGCTTTATTACTTCAGTTTGAACGCAACGTTGCTTCCAAAAGGGTTCTTATGAAATGCCTTTTCCTCAGCGTTGGTAGAAAAGATAATCCGAGTTGAAACTGAGTTTTTTCGTCAGTCCCCCGGTGCATGATGGGATAGCAGACAGAGGTCGTCTTAGAGCTGTTTACGACAGCTGTAGGGGTTCAAGGCCTGTTGTTTGGATAGTATCGATGCCCTCGAGCGTGTTTGGTGTTTTAGTGTTACGATTCATGCAGTGTTTCTGTCGTGAAGCGAGATCTTTTGGCTAGAGAGAGCAGTTCAGTTTAAAACTTTGCGCTTGTGACTTTGTCCTCTTGTTGATGACAGGTAAATAAAAAAAATAGAATGCTTGTTTCATTTTTTGGGTGTTCTTAGTGAAGAACGATGCCTTTGTTTGGCTTTTAAATTAAATAAATAAGATTTCTCTTAAGAGCTTTACTGAGGAAGTAATACTTTTACTGTGTAACTGTATAATAACAGACAATGTTTTACAGATTCTCCACAAGAGCTTGATGCGAACATGAAGTCAAGAACACGGCCCAGGTAAAACCTTTTTAAACTCACAAAGGTGTGTGAGTTTTTTTTTTTTTTTTAATATATATAAATTCATACTTTTATTCAACCCAGACACATAAAATTTAAACAAAAGATTGATTTTTAAGCCACTTCTGAAGGATCGTATGACACTGAAGACTGGAGTAAAGATGCTCAGAATTCAGCTTTGTATCACAGGAATAAAAAGAAAAAAAATAATATTTTTAATTAGAAGCAGTTCTTTAAAATTTGACAATTTTACTGTATTTTGATTTTAAAAAAAACATCATGACTATAAGACCGTTCTTTCACTTTAAAACAGTAGTTTATGCATTTTATGAATTGTAGTAATTAGCACTAATTAACAGATTCAACTACAAGATTCAGTGTTTATTTAAATGTAAATTTTTTAATTAAATGTATTATTATTATAAAATATATACCGTAATTATTATTATTATTTATTGTTTTATAAATCTAAAAATTCAATAATAATTATTATTAGTTACTATAAAAAATATTATAAGTACTATTATTATATTTATACAGCCAAAGTATTAAACATTAATAAATGTGATTTGTCAGATTATGTGGTTTGTTGTGCTACTGCATTTCTGTGTCATCAAAAACTTTTTGACAAAAAAAAAAATTCCATAGATTTCCACAAGTAATCAACCACATAGGAACAGTGTGACACCCTAAATTGATGAGTTTTGCTTGTACTATCAATGTAGAATCTGTTACGGTATCTGTACTACAATAAACGGTATAACTTTCCCTACAGGTAAGTACCATTTTTTGGGGAGGGGGTTACCTTGGTGGTTCCATGAAGCCTGGAATACACTACCCAGCCTTTAAGTTCCATGTAAATACTATGGTGCTTGATAACTGTACAGTATATACCAAAGTACCATCAGAAATCCTCACTGCTATTTATTTCTCTGTGTACAGTGTAAAACAGGTCTGTGTGTGTGTGTTTTACCCACAGGTCGTTCTCCAGCACCTCTATAGATGATGCCATGAAGAAGGTGGAGGAGCCGCCCACTCCTCCTCCTCGACCCCAGAAGACTCACTCCCGCGCCTCCTCTCTCGACCTCAACAAGCTCTTCCAACAGAGCGGTCAAGGTTCTCGCCCATCCCAACATTCCTTGAGTATTTAACCATTTACACATACAAACTTTCATATGCTGAGAATACAAAGTACAGACATTGAAATAACTTGCATTTATTACAATCATTTTAATTTAAGTAAATATTTGACTTGAGTTTCAACGCGGTATTGGCTTTTCTCAAGGTTTTGCGCATTTGGCATAACTCCGTGGATACTTTAACTGTTGCTTTTGCAAATGCAGTAACAGGATTCTCTGAGAAAATATTGAAAGTTTATTCTCAAAATGTATGAAGCCGCAAGTTCACAAAGTAAGAATAATTCGCTACCATACCAATTTTTGAGAAGCGCTTTGATAAGCTGAGTATTTGATTCCGCTTGTACTGTAGTTGTCTCTTTTCTAATGTCAAATAAAGTTCTGGTCCCAATTGTGAAAAACCATGCTGGAAAGTTAGTTTTTATTATTTAGAGGACAATATTAATATTAGTGTTTCCTTACTGAATGTTTGAAATGTTTGTTGCAACTGTCTGTATCTCTGAATGTTTAAATGTGTTTACAGGTGAGGATTTAAGGCACATAAACACACATTCTGAGACTAGTCTAAACCATATAAATGTTTAAAAGAATAACATATTCATAAATCAACGTTGCACTGAAGCTATTACCACAGAGTCCATCGCTGAATTCCCAGCATACTTTAAATTCTCAGCGAGTTTAATGGCAGGCAAACTATTAAAAAATAATTATATATATATATAGATATATATCTTAGGCTTGATTGAGAGTAAATTAAACTCGCAGGCTGCGTTTATTTAATCAAAAATACAGTAAAAACAGGAATACTGTGCAGCATTATTGCAGATTTAAATAACTGTTTTCTGTTTTAATATATTAGAAAATGTAATTTATTTGTGTGATTCCAGTAACGTCTGTTAATAAAGCACCATCGCGCTCACAAACGCTGCTTTTATTATGAAAAGGAAATGAATCGACCAATCACAGCAGATTATCGTCATGCAAAAGAGGGTTTGAAAAAAGAATCGTTCAGCAAATCATTTGCGAGTTGTTGAGCAAATATAGTGGAAATAAATGCAAATTAAAAGACAATGACCTTGCATGCATGTCAGCCTGTTGTCTGGGACTCCCAAAACCAAAATATGAACCTTTCATAACCCATATAATAGGGGCAATTTAATGAATGGAAGGTTAAAAAGAAATGCAATCTTGCTGAATGAAAGTAAAAGTTAATTCATGTATTTGTAATACTTTATTAATATTTCGATTGTCTGTGCTTAATATTTTAGTAAATAAGTTTTGCAAAAGATGATTGATGATTATATAGCAGCTGTGGTATTAAATTGCATTGATTAATGTTGTTGTGCAGCCTTACTAGCAGTGGTGGTTTTAGAGTGGCTGGGAGGGTTTCTGAATATGTTTTCTTCTCTCAGGTGCTAAAAGTGGCTGGTTGCCTCCTCCTCCAGCTCTCCCTCCACGACCCCCAGCTACACAGGTGACCCGCTCAGCATCTGCTCATTTACAGTGTTTCCTGATGCCTGGGATCTGTGTTTTCAATCACGATAGCCAGTTTCTAGCTTGTCATTAGCTGTTTGACCTGCTTTCATCTTCCGAAACCCAACTTGACCTTATGTTGGTTTGTGACTGGTCAATGATCTATTTTTCATGCAGTAATATACAATGATTTACAACACGGCTTATTCAATCTGTTTATTGGTTTGTTTCATGCATTAGTTAGTGGTTTTGTTACTGTGTTGTACAATAACTCGTGTCTTAATTTAATGTCTCAGATCTTCAGCTTCCTCCCTGGTTCAGAGAAGAGTTCCCAGAAGGCCGTTCAGCAGCCAAACTTTGCAGATTTCAGCAGGTTTAGGGAGGAGGTGAGTGTGTTCACATTGATCCTACTTACAAGTAAGGAATAACTAGCAATGCTTGAAAAAAACATACAATTTATTAAATTCACTTGTTGGATCATTAAACTGGCATTGGATCAGCATGAATTGACTGTAACTGGAAAAATGTAGAGTGGGACTTTATTTTGTTATAAAAACAAAAACTAGAAATAATCACAATTAATTAAAAAACAATGCATTAAGAGCAGAATATAGATGTGTGTATTTTTCTCATTTTTGCTTAAATGTCTTTTTTATTACTATTATTATTATTATTATTATTTAGTACTACTTTTCTAGGCTGCAGAAGATATTTATATGTTTCCCAGAGGACCAAATCTATAAAAAGTGTAAAATAATTTAACCTGATCTTTACATTCAAAAGCTCTTAATGCATGTTTTTCCTTCTGGAGTGTCAGAGAGCATTTGAACCTTCTGTAATAGTTGTATATGAGTCCCTCAGTTGTCCTCAGTGTAAAAAGATGGATCTCATAATCATACAGTCATTTTTGCAGAGGGTTCAAATACACAAAAATACTGCCAAACCAAAGAATTTATGGGACCTGAAGGATTTTTCAGAAGAGTCATGAACAACTCTCACCAAACAAAAATAAAACAGTATTAAGAATCAAGGGAATGTAAACTTTTGAACTTTTTATAAATTGAACTATAATTTTCTCTTCTGGACTGTTGGAATAGGAACGTTATATTCTGTTATTTTATTTTTCTAAACCGACAACCGACTGTTGTTAAGCCAAGGTTATGTTAAATTACAATTAATCTTGAATTGATACGTGGCTGTGACCCATTAAAAATAAAATAAACAGCTATTTTAAAAAAGCAAAACAGCATAAACATCAGAACCTGAGGATTCTCATTATCCGTAGAGCATGTGCGAACAGAGAAAAACCTAAATCTATAAAATTAATAAATAGGCCCGCATGCGAAATATATATTTTTTTTTATAAATAATCAATTAACAAAAAGTAAGAAGAAATTTCGGTGAATGCACTCTTTAGAAAGCCACATCCAATAATATTATATCCTGTATATAATAAAACAATTTTGTAAAAAAAAGAAGAAAAAAAACAACAACTACTGTATGAACTCATATCTGCCTGTTTAATAAGGTTAGGCACATTGAAATTGTGCACACACACTCTTCCTGCTGTCCGTCATCTCTCGTCTCTCGGTCATTAATTATGTATCCTCTTTAAAGAGTCTGAACTTCCTCTTTTAGGCGTGTGTGAACATGTCTGCAGCTCTTCAGCTGTGTTACTGTCCATGATGTTTGTGTTCTCATGTTTCTGTGGCTGCAGGCGGGGAAGGGACGGCAGTTTCCCACAGCTTAATAAGAGTATAAAGCCGCAGGAGCCCAGTGAAAACACACACACACACACTCATCAGTGTTACACAAGCCCAAGCGCTCACTGCTGCGGGCCGTTCTTACCTCAGCTTACGTTACACACACATTGTTTTGACAGCACAGGCACCTGCAAATATCCTTCTCAAGCCCCATCTATGAAAGCTAATACTTACATAAGATATCATATGAATATATGAAGGGATTCTGGTCTGATCAAACACTCATAACTTAGCTGAAGTCCCTAAAAGCCTGTTTAACCGTCTCGTAGCGTAAGCTTTTCTTCAACTTTATAGCCTTTTTACCCCTCTGTGCTTTTAACTTTTGGCTTCTGTAAAGCGCTGAGAGGAAATGTGATCGCTGTGTGAAATTCATTTGTCACAGTCCTGTGAGTTATGGGTTTCATGAGGTCATTATTGGACAGAGAAACAGTGTTTTAATCAGGTGCGATCTGACAAGTGTGTTTCTAAAATCCAGCAAGTCGCCTTTCTAGACTGCATTTTGAAGGCATAAGAGTTCTGTTCTCTAAAAAATCTCCTATATCTCAATAATTGATTTTGAACAGATCTTCATGCATTTCTACATGAAAAATACAAGAGAATAATAGCAACAGAATATATATTATTTTAAGTGCTGTCAAATGATAAATCGCGATTAATCGCATCCAAAATAAAAGTTTTTCTTTACATAATGTATTTGTATGTACTGTGTATATTTATTAAGTATATATAAATACAAACACATGCATGTATATATTTAATGAAAATATGTTTTGTTTATAAATTAAATATATTTAGATATAGTATCAAACATAAGAAAATAAATGCATTTATATGTAAATACTTTCAAAATATATACTGTTTGTGTGTGTTTTAATATAAACATAATAAATAAACGCAGCATAAACACATAAATTATGTAAAGAAAAACTTTTATTTTGGATGTGATTAATCGCGATTAATCATTTGACAGCACTAATTATTTTATAATAATAATGGTAGTAATAATGTTATCATAATGGACTTTTTTATCTTCAATTTTATGTATGCTTTTATACTTATTAAAATGCATTATTTTTATTTATAAATTTTTGTGAGGGAATAATATAAAAAATATTATTTTAATTTATTGCATTCTAATTATAATATCATTATTATTATTATATGTTATAAACTATATAAAAATTAAATTAATTTAAAAAACGTGTTTTTAAAATAGTTTTAACTTCAGTCTTCTGTATGTTTTTGTAACTATTTATTTTATATAGAATAAAAAGTTATATAAAATAAATCAAAAAATTGTTTTGGAAATTATTTTACTTTTTCTGTATGTTTTGTATTTGTATCATTTTGGCATTTTTGAATTAACAAACTTTATTGGAATCAAATATGAATTGTGTCTGCTTCATTTGGTTTTTGCTATTTCTGTGACATTATTTATCATTCTTTGTCAGGGTTGCCATAAATCTAGCACCTGTGTTTGCAGAGATGGTTTTTCTTCATGTGTGTCAAGCTCTTGCTCACATCTACCTGCATGACTTCACCTACCATCTGATATCACTTCTCCATCGCAACAATGACACTTAACATTTCATTTTAGGACTAGCCTGACAGTCTGTGATTAATTAAATCTGGGTTTTTCATTTTCATGTCCCTTGTTGAATAATGACAACACAGCAGCCCTGAGGTGTTCATTACCGAGCTTCATCCCGAGCTCAGGGCACATGTCACAGAAACACAGTCTCAGAAAACAGCCTCCATCACTTACTTTCCGCTCGTTTACATCTCAGATCTCTCCGTTTCCTTTAGGGGAAGAACTCAAGCTTAATTATCTCTGAGCTGAAATGTTTCTTAGCAGGAACCGAGAGATTTGTGTTTGACCTTGAATCACATCATCCCACGCTATCATCATCATCATCATCTCTCCTGTGAGCTGACGGATCAGAGAGCATATTTATGCAGTATTCAGTATTATGACACAATAATACAAGTACAGTCATGATTTGTTTGAGCCCCTGTCATTATAGAAACACTTGATTATCATTTATTCATTTATAATGATACTGATTGTATTAGTTACATGCTTACTGTGATTTGATCCAGTTTTTTCTGGTTTTCTGTTCCCATCAACTAATCAGAGTATAGTTATAGGGGTAGAAACATCAGGCTATTATTATGTCTGTCCTGTCTCAGAGGTAGAAGTTAGGATTAGGTTTAGGGCTGTGCTGATTTGCCAGAAATGTTGTTTCAGAAACAAGAAACAAAATTTTATTTTATTTCAGTTTTGTTTAACCTGCAATTTTCTGTATGTTTTTGTATTTTTTTAAGTATTGTGTCGACTTAGTAAAATCTAAGAGAATGAATTATGTCTCCTTACATTTTAATGTGATTTTATATATATATATATATATATATATATATATATATATAAAATCA
>JAUMHG010000030.1:2932648-2945680 GCA_032359395.1 Enteromius anoplus
TTCAGTCATTATTCAATGGTATACTAAAAATCCATATGAAAACACTTACTTCTCACTGTTCTCAGGTCAAATATTTAAATGCGATTAAAATGCATTTAATTTCGATTAAATAATTACAAAGCCTCTAATTAATTAGATTAACTTTTTTAATCGAGTCCCGGCCCTAATATTTGACAGCTTTATATGTCTTTAAAGCTTTATATGTCAACTCCAAGTTGGCATCATCTAGAGTCTTTAAATGTTGGCTTCATTTAAAATATTTACAAATTAATTATTTTAATCAAAAAAGTATTTTTTCCTGGTAGTCCTATAACTCTCTGGCAACTATACTTTTAGAAACACCTGCAGAAAAAGGGGGATTTGTTTATAATATCAACCCTTTCTGGTGTAAAGAATTCTGGAAATCATTCTACGTATCCATCTACCCATTCATTGTTCCATCTATTGTTCATAAGACTGATTAACATTTTAAATTCAAGGCTTTTTAACTTTTCTCCTAAAAAATTTGCTTTCTATTGTTGAAGTTACTTCAGTTACTGAAGGACAGTACAACTATACTAAACTCCACAAATTGTTACTCAACTTTGCTGATTATAACAAGTCTTAAAAGTTGCAAAGAAAATAAACAAATAAATAATTAAAAGTCTGTTTAATGCTACAGCTCAGAGAAAAGGTGGAAAACGGTCAGGTGAAAAAGTTAACCTCAGGAGAAAATGATCGAATATGAAGAAAAGATGATGATGTTAATAATCAACATTATGGATTATCAATTTCATTAGCATCCAAGTACTTTAGTAAAGGGAGCATAATTAATCCACCAATCTCTCGCTGGCCTCTCTGTCCTGGCCTCTAACCCCTTACATAAAACCGGGTGTCCTGGTAACCACCTCGCCAAGAGTTTACATAACAACTGCACCTCGCCACAGCAACCTGCCCCGTCCAACACACAGATACAAGAAAGAACAAAATGGGTCAAATTTGACCCAGGGCTTTACAATTCAGGAAATCGTCTGAAACTGTAAGAATGTGAACACCTAACTTTGCTTTTTACACATAAGACTCTGATTAAGACCGAGTGAATCTCTGATCAAAGGTCATTTCTACAGCATCTGTGTGTTTTCATTGTAAACCACTGACTCTTCAAGGCAACATGACATGACCAAGCTTATAACCTCAAGTACTTTCTTAATAATTGCCTTTGTTCGTATGATGCCTTTTAGTCCCACCAAAAAAAACTTGAATGGCATTTCTGTCATGCCTGGAAGTGTATCAATTAAATATATAACAAAAGTTAATTATTGTTATTTATAAGAGCTAAATGTCAGGCTGTCTCATTTTGCTGAATTTCCCACTATAAATACTGCTTGATTGAGAAATGTATGTCACATTAAGTTAACATGTGTAGCAAAGGCACTTTCATGTCTTTAATGACAATATGCGTATGGTTGTCATACCACTCTGCTTCTCCAGCTCCTCCCTCCGTTCACGGGCGAGTCTCTGCCTTTCATCGATTTTCAGCATGAGTGGCTCTGCAAACACAAGCACACAAATGCTGGATGAGCTCTGGCAGTGAAGTTGGGAGGTGTCTGCATATATACACACACACAAACACACAGACTTGTGAGCAGTGTCTGACCTGGTCTGGAAACGATGTGTATCTCTGTAGGGCTGGGGATAGTGTAGGTGTACTGTCCAGAGGCCGATGAGTCCGCTCGACTCCATGATGATGACTTGTCATCTGCTCTGAGAAGGTAGTCAGAGCCTGAATGACAAAGACAGAGGAGAGAAGCCGTTTATTCATCACTATATTAAGAACGAAGAAAAAGAGAAAGTGAAAATACAAAGCGAGTTATTTATAATCGACCTCCTTGGAAAGCTCTGGCTTGTGGCAAAGCAACATCAATGTTTTATTTCACCTTGAGACACCCAGGACTATCGTTAGCGATGGCTTCTTGATATCCTTGATATTAAAATAAAACATGAATTATATCTTACATATGTTAATAATGTTGATTTCCTTAAAGATCCCCTCACACTCTTTCAGGAAGTGATTGTAAGAAGGTTTATGACCTGACAGACCTCAGCAGTAAACATTTCTTGAAAACAGGTGCCAGATAGGCTGATGAAGCCATGAGTAAACACAAAATATATGGCCCGAGAGAAAAAAGTGTATTTGTATTGTTCTGATAATCACATCTCTGCAGCTGCAAGCATCCTGGGATCAGTAACAGATACTCAAGCGCATGTCAACGAATCAGCAAACTGGTTAAACTGCGTTATTGATTCCACCTCTATAAAACCAATCAGGCTCCTATTGTGTGCTTCATCCTGCACATCAATCAGTATTAGTTACATGTTCATGCTTCTCATACAAACTTACGATACAGAAACTTCAGACACAACATCCCTCACTGAACTTGAGGTTATGCATCTTGTCTCGGAATACGATCCTAAATACAAATGAGGCATTTCTGTAGCAATGGTAACATTCAAACATGTTATACGTAGGTTCAATAGCATAAAAAGAATACCCATATGCTAGTGTGTATTATAGCTCCCACAAACTGATCTTTAAACGGTGCTACCCATAATTCCACAGTAGGGGGAGGAGGGAATGAACAAGCCATGGGCAGATGGTGTGTCTAGACGAGGAGAGAATAAACGGGAAAAAAAGCAATCAAAACTAGCAAAGCATTTTAGCAAGAGTCATTGATGACAAAGCATCCTTTTCTACATCATAAACTAAGGTCCTATGATTTCAACGCAAATGGAATCCAATCATAAACTAAAACTTAATCAAATAGTTCAACACTGGGGCTGCATTATTAAATAGAAATGCAGACAGGAGTCTTTGAATATTTAAAATACGGCTGCTACTAAAATAAGTAGTCTTTATGTTCTTCGTCTCAGAGTGAATATAGAAACATTTTCATCTGCTACACATTCTCTTACGTCTCACAATATGAGCACATGAAGGCATGGGCTTCATCTCCAGAGCTGATCGGAGAGTCAAGTCACCAACATTTCACTTGATAAAATCTACCGCTGAATACACACAGGCATCCAAGGCTCTTAACTACAACTAGTGCTGCATGATTTGGGAAAAATGTCATTTGCGATTATTCAGGTCAAAATTGCGATTGCGATTTGATATATAAGTGGTTGGACTCAACTTGCTTGTTAAGGAAAACGCACACAAAGATTACTCATAATGCTGAAATCTGTATTTCTCAACTGAGATACAGTAAACAGTGCAATGTAGCAGCAACAAATTAAAACTAAATTGTACAAAATTAAAAAGTCATAAGTACAGATAAGTAAAGCAAATACCCCTTTTTTATATTTGTACATGTTGTCCCTAAACATTTTAGCAAGATGTAACATATACATAGTATATTTCTTTTGGTATCTCTTGTCCAGTGTGTCAATCATTTTCTCAAATCCCTCTTTACTAAAAGTGCGTTCACACCTGAGGTGACTTGGGCGAATAGATCTCGCTATTCGCGTGTAGTTGGACGCTTGAACATGTTGAGTTTATGCCGGTTTCACACTGCACGTGTTAGCAGGGCGCAAACAGGTATTTTTTCGCCACCCATGTTAATGGATGAGAGCACACAGGAGCGTAGCAGGGGCAGAGAAATGACAGAAATCAAAGCACATGGCACACAGTGTTCGGAGAAGAACGCTGGAAAACAAGACAGAAAGATGCTTGTCTATAGCCTCCTGCAGTACAAGCTGCCAGTATGAAAGCACAATTGCGCGTGCTGCTTCTGCTCTGCGTATGCGTGGAGTGTAAAGCCGGTGTGTTTACGCACCACTTGATTCGAACGAATCCTGCTGCAGGATGTCTAATTGCGTCTTTGCATTGACTTAACATGTAAATCACTCACGCTCCATTCATGTCTGGTGTGAGCAAGAATGAATGTCTTGTTACGTCCACAAATGCATTTGTTTATTTAATATAAATCGCAACATTTGCTGTAACGAAATCGCACAGGCTGACATCGCTATTGTGATTTACAACCCACCAAAATAAAGGTTTAACTTTTAAGTAATTTAGGAGACATATTAATACTATTAAGTAGAATATTCTAACAACAAGATACAATTAATTAAAACTTTACCATATTAAGAAATACAAATCGTTTTACATCCATTTTTTAATTTAAACTGTAAACCTCTGTCATTTAGTCCTTTGAGAAAAATACCACAATATTTGATAAACAAATAAATTTGCATTAAATTGTAAAAAAAAAAAAATCTTTTTCTGAAGGATTCAGGAATGGTAGAAAGGAAATGTTTCAGAATTGTTCTAATCAATTGAATTATTTATTTTTAACAATAACTAAACCATAAAAATGGAAACCAGAAAAGTTAAAGAAAAAAAAACACAGAATCTGGAAAAATAATAAACAAATAAAAAAACATACATCCTGAAGAGCTTCCAAGACTTTAGGATGCTCTCTACTCAGGCAGCTCATTACATGTTAGAACAGAGCTATTGTGATATTATTCAATCTATTTCCGTGTGTGATCCCTAAAGAGATGGAACCGAAACGGCCGTCACTTGCTCTAGATTCCAGGACAATGCTGCTCCTGATTTATCCCAGGCCAAACTCTGTCTGACCCATTTTACCTGCTTTCCAAAAACACAAGATATCACCTTTCTGAGACAAACAATGGGCAAAGGTCTCAAATGAATACTGAGGGCAATTTCTGAAATTATACTATTCCAGAAAAAGTAAGGAATCTTAATAAATGTCATCATTGTTTCACATTTCATTCAGAAAGGATCATTTCGGTTTCTACCAGCACTGAAAAGAAACATACAGACCTCATTACTACAGTAATCTAACCTGGAGTTATCAGTTCTCCACCGAGACTTATTAAAAGCAGCATACATGTTCATCAATCCCTAAGCCTAAAAATGAGTATGTATGCGTGTGTGTGTGTGTGTGTGTCATGGTTTTAGCTCATTACTTGATGGTAAGGGAGACCCAGTGGTGTTTAACACAGAAATAACCTGACGGCAAATTTGAAATCTCAACCTCATGTGGGTGGGAATCTTCAGACACTTCTGCAAGATATCATCAGTTGAAACAGCAAACACGGGGATTTTAATCTGGGACTATCTTAAGCCTTGTCTGTGAAAACGGTTATGCATTTAAGCATTATGCATTAAGACTAATGCACAGAACACTTTCGATATATCGATTGAGGTGCATTTCTCCACAGCCACAATCAGCCACTTCAGGACAAACAAACACAAAGCGAATGTGAAAGTCTGTGTTCCTATTTGTACTGCATTGCTGCAACAAGCACCTCAGAATTGATTCAGAATCATTAAAGATGCATCAGAATCTCGATGCATCAGAGAATCAATTTGATCTCCTACCTCTACACTTCAAGCTCCAAGCTTTATGACGTTTGTAAAACAATCCTAAATATCTGCTGCATCACTGCAACCCAAATGGTTTGATCTTCGGTAATGGCAAACAAGCGCGACGGAAATCATCCGACATTTGCAACATCTAAACAAACACCAGGCTATTGTGACTTTAACCTGACACCCGTGGGGCGCGTTTGTGAACAACTGATTTTGCCTTCATGTAGCTCGCTAATAAAGGCTTATCATTTGACCCATATATGCCCAGGGGGTGCAAAAACAATCAAAGCTCTGAACATGTCAACATCAACTAGTCTATACTAGGACAAAAGACCTGTTTGCATAGTTACAGTAGCATGAAACCTTTCCTCTTGAGATTAGACATAAAACGGAGCCTGTTTCAGCAGGTTTCTCTAGCATTTTCTCTCCATTCCAGCACAGGAAATACAATTCTACCAGCTCATGAACCTTTGCTCTGAGGCCCATGCCTGATTAGCTTACTAATCTGTGTCCTGAATGCTAGGCTGTGCAGGCCGGTTAAGTATGTAGTGACAGGAGAACAGAATAAACAAGAAGAGTACACAGACATCAACCACATACAGCAGCGACCAGTATTAAAGAAACCATACCAAGGTATCAACTTTAGAATGTTGGGCTGTTTAGCCAACAAATAAACTAATGATGAACAGGGCTCAACATATATTAGGCATACAGGCTTTGTTTAAAAACAACCATAGCTAGTTATTAAGTCAAAGTCCAAGAACTGTTGTTAGTGCACACTGACTCTTATAGAAGCCTGCTTCTACCATGAAATAAACAGACGAGAACTGGAGGACAGAAAGCAACTCATAAAGGATGGGAAATCAATGATAATTAACTAGACACACCTGAACAGAATAACGAGTCAAACAGCACTAGATCACGGGGGATAAAAAACAGAGCACATGGAGAAATGGCAACTTAGAACATCCAGACATGTGACATATATAAAGTAAAATAAAAACAATTAAAAGGCATGCAATTGTGACTTTTGTGTCTCCGACAGTATTACCCTAATTTTGTATTATTTTTTAATCTGCGATGGAAGATAGCACAGCCAAACAATCCACAAATTTATAGTGTTCTGCAGTGAGCTAGTAACATATTATATAGGTTATTATTAAGTGGTGCGGATAACAAAACACACTTCAGATCATACTACGGGTTTTGAGTCATGGTTCGGATCATTTTCATCATTTCGACATTCCGTCGAGTCTAAAGCGCACGGAAAACAGCTCGCGAGTCACGATTCGACGACTCATCTGAATGGTCTGCACTTGCATGAATGTGTAAATTGGCGAGGTAAAACACATGCAAATGATAAATTAAACCATCATAAAGTTAAAATGAACCATTAATCTGGAATCATGTGCGTTCCGAACTGTGAGGACTCGTCCTTACGAATTACGGGTCCTCTACAATTTGTTGCACCCCTCTGGGTTAAGGAGGATTTAAGGAAATATGCTCCATTCGGGCTATTTGATATTTAAATAAGCAAAAACAGATAGATAGGCAAACTGAAATCCAAACGTAGGCACACATGGGGTGTGACACCCTAGCAGTAGCCCTTCTTATTTTCTACTGCTGTCGAATTTGTCCATCGTGGCTCTGCTGTGAACCGTTTCCATGCCAGTGTGTGCAGGAAAGCAGAACTGCTGAGGTCCAAAGACAAAACATTGAATAAATGCTATGTAAATTAGGAGCCTGCTTTTGTTACACAAGATAATACATGGAAGAAGGGTGAAGAAAGATACCCGTTAAAACTGAACGCTTGGTTTGCAAATTGAGATTTTGCAGCACATACAAAATTTGCTAGTAAGATGCTAAACATTCACCTAAAATAAAATCTGAGACTGGGATTATTGCATCACACAAAAAAATGCAAAGTCTAAATGGTGTCCGGGAGCATCTTCCTGTTTACCAGATGTCAGATGATCCAACTTTAGTCGGAGTTGGGCCTTGTGTAGTTGACCTTGAGTTAATTTGTCATATGAAATCAAATGGGACCAATAGGGTTATCCTCTTTTAATCCAGCTAAATGGCAAACGTCTTCACATGGAAATCTACAAATACAATCCAGAATTCAACTTCTGTTTGATTCATGTGAAACGTGAGCACAACTCAACTAGGCCATAATATACGCATGGATACTATCATAGCTTGATTTTGATGAGGAACTGCTTTATTAAGAGCTAGAAAAGTTAAACCTGAACGACTTCTGTTGACCCTAATTAACCTGCAAAAAGAAATTGTTTACGTTTGAAAGCATTTTTTCAAAACATTACTATTGCACTGCCTTTACATTTTAGGAAACGTTTCCTTGCGAAGACCTTCATCATATTTCAGGGAACTTGGCATTAAAAAGCTTAAATGCATCCGGTGTAGGAAACAGTAAAATACACATCACTGAAAGCTCTTACCTTGAATTTTACTCATAGTTTTGGAGAATACTGGAAAACCTCATGCAAACCTCCTGTCTAGACCAACAAGAAAGCCATCCTAATCCAATACATCAGACACAACCTCATGCATGCAAAACGTCCATCATAGCTTGATGATTGTGTGTATGCTTATTCATGGTCAAATAAAGAGAGGAATATGGAGACATGGATGAGAAAAACTGGACTTTCACCCAGAACCTACAATCTGAGAGTAATCAAAAGGATAGTAGATCCCCCTCTTTGAGTGTGTAACTGTGAGATTATAAAATCACAATTGTGTGCGTGTGTGTGCTGCACATACAGCAAAGTACAAGATTAAAGAGAGAGAGAGGGAGAGAGATCAGCGTTTAGAGTGCAATTCTCCACATGGCACCAGTATGTATGTGTGTGTGTGTGTGTGTGTTGGGACAGGAAGGCTCAGAGATCTGAGCAGCTTAGCAGCAGCTAATGCTAAGCTTACAGAGAGCAGAAGAGCCTAACCCTCACCGACCAGTACAAGACTAATCAAACAGGAACTAATTTAACCCATTCTATCGTTTCAGAGTGTGTTAGACAACATCTAAAGGATTTTCCACCACCTAACATTCAGGGTAATGACGCATCAAAGCAATGTGAAACGATAGAAACAAATACGCAAGTCAATTTGAGCCAGAATTTTCACATGGGGTTCACTAAAGTAGATCCATTGTTACTTTAACACAACACCTTTTCCACTGAATGCAGTTTTTCTCTCAGCAAGTGATCCATAAGCAGCTTGGACACATTTAGTGCACTGTCTAGATTTACTGCCCTTCCTCCCCTGCAAAACAACGGGGTGCTAGTTTATCCAATGGGCACTTAGGGAAATGTACAAGAAATGAACCACAGCATAGCAACACAGTATCAGAGCACAGAACAAGGCTAAATTCACCTTTAGTATTTGGGGTTGATAACTGCATTCACTAACAGGCATGACTGTTAAAACGTCCTGTTCGTGCAACAGCTAAAAAAAAGACCTGCTCATATACTGAAGGTTTTATTAACTAGGACTAGGTAAATAAAAATATTGATTTCTCCATGCAATATTAACAAAAAAATCTCAATTTTTTATTTTCTAAGAGTGTTATTGTGCTGGTATCTTAAGGACATTTTATTATACATTTTTATATTTTGTGTCACAGCAACATTCCAGCTGAAGAGAATGAGGAAACTACATCGCACCCTTTGACAAGTGCACTCCAAACCACTAAATAATTAAATCTATGAATAGAATTTGTGTCAATGTAACTTATTCCAATTATGATAAAAAACTAAGGCTACATAATGGTTTTTTCCTCAAAATTATGATTGCGAGTAATTTATTCTGCAAACAAAAAGTTACAATAAAAAGAAAAAGGTCAGTACGTAATGAGTTTGCATGTTTTTATTTAATTATATCGTAATTAAATAAAATAGTCTTTGTGATTTAATTATTGCACTTTAAATCATACCACAATTTTGATTACTCATGCATCCCTAGCAAAAAACAAAATTGTTGTATAGAGATTCATCATGATTAAATAAATAAAAAAATATATATATGTATAAATAAATAAATAAATATAAATAAATAAATTACACACATACAGTATATATTGAAATAATATTTACATTTATATATTTATATTTTATGATATATAACTGTTTAATCTATAAACATAACATTTTTTCTTAAATATATTCATGTATATGTTTGTATTTATATTTAAATAATACATATACACAGTATACACACATATTATGTAGACAATTTTTTTTTTTTTGGATTAATCGTTTGACAGCATTTAAAAAACTAAAACAAAGTGGGCTAAAATCTCCTCTAAGAAGTTCAGACAAACAAGACATTAACTGCGCTCTAAATGACTGAATTAGTTAACCATCCTTAAACATCCCTGCTTGGTAGGCTTCACTCTTTTGTGCAGAGCACAGCTTTCGTGGCACACCCAAAACACAAAACTGACAGAAGCCACTTAAACAACAGAACAGCAACCGGATCTAAAATCTCTAAATGGCACAAAGCCCATTTCTCAATTTCTGAGTTACCAGAAGACACAAAAAAAAATCTGAACACAGCCTAAGAGTGTGCGTAATGCCTCCAGCATTAGCTCCAGTGAGGCAGCAGTGTTAGGAGTTCAGAGGGATTTTTGACCCAGCCGAGTACAGTCTTGTGACCCGAATCTGAGCATGTGAAAAGCCGACGGAAGTCATAGGTTGAAGTATGTTTGTGTTACATTTCAATGTTAGGTCATTTGGGCTAATTGACTTCTAGACAATACTTCTAGAAAGAGATCTGCCATTTTAGCTCTGAAAAAGAAAACACAGAATGTGAGCATTAACCTGCATCCACCTCTATATGGATCCTTGCAGTCAGTTTACAGAGCTGTGCTGCTGTTTACAATCTACTTCCTGGTGGTCATGTGACACACCCACAGCCCAGGCCATCCTCTCCAACTTGCCAGTCATCTGCGACAATGGGGTGGGGCAAAACAGCCACTCCCAACCAGAAGAGAGTTAAAATCGTTTCCTGCTCAGCAGAAGTGCTAAAACTGACACTCAAGACTAATAAATGTGTTTTGCTCCACTAATAGATACGATGTTGACGCTCACTCTAGACTTGTAGACGTCATGCTCAGTCTGCACCTTGACACTCGTTTAAGCAAACTAATACTAGCAGAAAAACATGATTAGCCAGTAAAACTAAGTAATTACTTACACTTATCTAACTTATTTTGGTATTTTAGTCAAGAATGAGTGGTTCAGAACACACAGGGACTTAAAACCTTGTAAGCTGCCTAAAGAAATATGTGCTTTTAAAAGCATCAGACCTACGGTGCTAAAAATTGATATGTTTTGAAGTTTTAGCCATAAATAAACAAATGCCAGCACATACAGACACAAACCTAAAAGAAACTTAATCTGAAGCTGTTAGCAACGGAGTATTAAGGCCACATTTTCCTTACGCACATTTAGTTACTGAATCAGGGCTCAAAAATAGGGTGTCCCGAATACTTACACAGACACTGTAGACTGCTTGTACTTTGGTTTTCAGTAAGTTTTAATATTTTCAAATTATGCTATAACTGGTCACTGTTTCTTTAAAGTTTCAAATAGGGGTGGATCTATTTCACATAATCTGTCAAAAATAATGTTATTTTTATATAACTGTGTGTACATATAAGTGACATTTTATTTTATAAAATTTTGCAATTTTTTCAATTTTGCACATGATTAACCCTACCCTGCTATGTTGTCATCTGAAGACACACACCAGTTCTGCAACACAAATGCAAACTACCAAACACATCAAACACTTAACAGGCCAGGTATTAGCTTAGCACCCCTGAGAGCAAAACCCCAGAGTGTTTTATATCAGCCTTTTTAATCTTTCCTTGCCTGACCTCCCACGTACCTCTTCCTTTCCTTCGTCTCTTGCAGCTCCGCTGTCCCTCCTCTTCCTCAGCGATGGTGGAGAGAGATGGGATAGCTGACCTGCAGGCCCCCCTCCTCATCCTGAGGGGGGCCGGCATCCTCCCCTCTTTTCTTGTGCCCCTCTCTCTCAGCACCTAGCACTGCTAACAGCTAGCAGCCCACACATCTCCTCTGATTGATCTCAGATGACACAGCACACAGTAAAAGACTAACAGACACTGTAAGAGCTGGAAGACGTGGCAAAACAGATTGAAAGGAAAGAGAGATGAGTCAAAACTCCTTCCAGTCCATCCTGACTTACTGATGTTCCTGTAATCCACAGAAGCGGCTGGCTCTCTTCTTCCTTAAGCCTGAGAGACACGGCTGTTCTAGTTGCTGATGCTGCCACTGTCTCTCTCAAGGTCTGTCTCTCCCCCTCTCTCTCTCTCTCTCTCTCTCTCTCTCTCTGGTCCTTGTGGAGAAAGTACAACAGACTGACAAATGCACTGAAACACTGCCTCACACGCACACAGTTCTCTGTTTCCTACTGAAATATTCAGTATGAAGACCAGCAAGGTGAGCCAGCGGATTAACAGGCACCAGGACGGTTACAGAAACGGTTACAGACGGAAACAGAAAAAGATGCATTAACAACATTTCTGCAGGATTTCCAAAACAAAAACTTTCCAAAAACTCTTTCGCCCCTCACACATTCCTGAATTGAAATGACTGGATTTCACCCATGAACATTCACCAAACACTGCACATGAATACAGTCATCCTACATCTGAAATCTAAACACGGACTGTGGCTACTACAATGTGTTCAAAAAAACAAATACACTGTATAGGGATGGGTCAGAACGATCGCCTAGTCATTCAACAGCGCCTAAACATCAAAAGGGCCCAAACTGAATGTGATGAGTCAAAAGGATTAGGTACAACAACATCTTTCCATTGTGATGTATTTGCTGGCGGTGTGCAAAAACAAACTGCCTGATATAAAAACAACTGAATAATGAGCCGGTTCTTTTAATGAACTGGGGGAAAACATGTGAGTTTTGAATCAGTCTAATTACACACTGAACTCATCAGAGCAGTTATTGCCTGTGTCCCACCCTTTACTGTCTGCGGAGTGTGTGTGTGTGTGTGTGTGTGTGTGTGTTTATGAATGAGAAACAGCGGATAGTCAGTTTACAGCCAACAGGTGAATGACACGTAAAGATCAACCCATGACCTAACAAACACAAAACTGATGCAGTAATGAAATACTGTAATTTAACACCCCTTCACATGTAATGCATTCGATTTAAACAGCTATAACCAACAAATGATTGCAACTGTAATTCCTCCTTTAATCCCACTAATATGAATGTAAATGCAACACATAATTATTCCCACATATTGTGTTAACAACTCATAGTATGAGAGTAAATCTAATACATGGTCTCATCTGTGCAAGAGACTGTGAACATGCACTGTAGCCTTAAACTTAGATGCATGTTGCATGAATACGTCAATACCTGATCGTCGTATGTGCACTAAATCCATAAACCTGCACAAGCAAACATATTCTTGCAATGATAACCATCTGTCTTTAAATAGACCAATGCTGAAAAATCCTACATTCAAAATTTTACATTCAAGCATAGCTGTTGTCATTATCTTATGTGTAGCCTGTTTGATTTTATCAGACGACTCGATCACTGTTCTGTCACTATTTCATATTCATCCCATTTAT
>JAUMHG010000030.1:2956872-2972752 GCA_032359395.1 Enteromius anoplus
CCTAAAAATGGCTGTCCACCAACGTTTACCATCCAACCTGACAGAACTGGAGAGGATCTGCTAGGAGGAATGGCAGAGGATTCCCAAATCCAGGTGTGAAAAACTTGTTGCATCTTTTCCAAAAAGACTTACGCCTGTATTCGATCAAAAGTGTGCTTCTACTAAATACTGAGGAAAGGGTCTGAATGCTTAGGACCATGTGATATTTCAGTTTTTCTTTTTTAATAAATCAGCAAAAATGTCAACAATTCTGTGTTTTTCTATCAATATGAAATCTGAAAAAAATGAACTTAATTGATTTTAGCAAATGGAAGCAATATAACAAAAATTTGAAAAGGGTCTGAATACTTTCTGTACCCACTGTATATGTATATATAAATTAGTTATTCATCTAGATTTTTACATTAAAAGTCTTACACCAAAAAACATTCATCCACTACCACTTTCAACATGTTTGTTTCTTATGAAAAAACAAAATTGGTGGAGAAACACATTTTACTTTAGAAAATGCTAGTAGATTTTGCATTAATGAAGAAACAGCAAGTAACGTGTTGAATTAAGCATGACATTTTGAAGTAGAAGTACTGAAATCGTATTTTCTTGTAAAACATTCTCCAACAATCTTTGTTTCATTTACAACTTCAAAAAATCTGCAATCACGTTGCAATGGTTTTTAAATATTATAATCCATTTTTATTTGTTATTTTTTTAGATTTTATTATCTCGCCTCAGGCCCCACAAACCCACGGGCTGGCCCTGTTTGTGTGTGTAAGAAAGTCTGGAGATTTCCAGACCTCTTAGGCTCGTCTTATGCAATGCCCCCTGACAGGCCAATATCAAAGAGCTCTATGTGAAGGCAGAGTGCCAAGCGATGAAGATGACGAGCCCAGACTCTGTCTGACTGGCCCTGCAGGCAGACACAGAGGAAATGAACTGACCACTGTATACAGGAAGAGCAGTGAAAAGCCCTAAACAGACTTCAACTGAACAGATTCACCCTGACAGGCTTCCCACTTCAATTTAAATGTAGTCTCTGACCGGTTTTAGTCATGGATAGCAACTTAAACTTTGACTTGTTGGTACAAAAAAACATGTCATATCATGAAACCTGGCAACAGTCATTTCCGAGTTATACTTCAGCCGAAATCAAATCAGAAAAAAAGAAATAATATCCTGCTTTAAGTCAAGAAAAGTTGCTTTTAGGACTGCTTCAATTTTCTTTTGCATTGTAATCAAAAGCACAAAATCAAAATAATAATCAAAATGTATTATTGTAAAAATTCAGATATTCAATTTAATATTAAAATACACAGACAATATTATTTCAGTACCATTATTTAGTATTATTTAGTGAATATTTTATAATTAAATAGTTAAATATTAAATATAAATAAATATTTCAGTATACTTCATGTTCACTGTCTATATTGCTTTGTTTTGTGTGGTTTGTGATAGAGCCCCTCGCCTGCGAGCGGCTCCTGAAGCGAGGATTGATCCGACGCTGAGGCCTTCCTCGAGGTCTGGGGGCTGGTTTCTCAGGAAGGTCTCAGTTAGCGATGGGTCCAAGATGTTTTGGGAGTTGACCTATTGTCGTTCCTCTGGACCATAGCCCAATCGACCAGAAATTGCAGAATGTGGCCTCGGCGTCGAAAGTCCAGGATTTCGTTAACCTGGTAGATTTGGTCCTGGTCATGGATCAGGGAGGATCTTCGGGCACCACAACCTCGTCTAGGACAGTCTCTCTGTCCGGATCAACAGCGGGCTTGAGGAGAGAGATGTGAAAAGTGGGTGAGATTCTGTAGTTTGCAGGAAATTCAACGGTATGACACAGGAGATATCTGACGTATGATTTTGAATAGACCCACGTACCTGGGATTAAGTTTTCGGCAGGGAAGGAGCAGGCGGAGGTCCCTTGTAGAGAGCCACACCCACTGGCCCGGCTCATAAGTAGGATGGGGTCGACGATCAGCTTGGGCGGTGATCCTCCGAATGGCCCTCTGGAAGTGGACGTGAGTGGTGTCCCATGTCTGTTCACTACTACGTAGCCAATGATCGACGGAGGGTAAATCAGTAGGCTCTCCCGACCAGGGGAATAGAGGCAGCTGGAAGCCTAGAACACACTGGAAGGGAGTGAGATTAGTAGCTGCCTTACCCAAAGAGTTCTGGGCGTATTCAGCCCAGAACAGGAACTGACTCCAGTCGTGTTGGTTGTTATGACAGTACGTTCTGAGGAAGCGAATGAGCTCTTGATTTTGCCGTTCATCCTGGCCATTGGATTCAGGGTGGTATCCCGAAGTTAAGCTCACATTAATATTCATCTGTTTGCAGAAAGCTTTCCAGACTCTGGAGGTGAACTGGGGTCCTCGATCTGAGACTACGTCATCAGAAAGTCCGTAAAACCGAAATTCTTGCTCCATTAGGGTTTTGGCTGTCTCTTAAGCTGTGGGTAGTTTAGTTAGGGGAATCAGATGACGGGCTTTGGAGAAGCGATCCACTATGGTGAGTATAGTTGTGTGATGGTCAGAGAGGGGTAGGTCAGTCACGAAATCCACAGCGATGTGAGACCATGGTCGCTGAGGGTACCAGAGGAAGCGGGTATTTATACTTAATGGTCAGTTCGCTGAGGGCCCGATAAATCAATGCACGCCTTAATCCACCATCTTTTTTTTTTTACGAAGAAGAATCCGGCCGAAGCAGGAGATGTGGATGGTCGTATGAATCCCTTTGACAGCTCCTCCTTGATGTAAAGTTCCATGCTCTCAGTCTCAGGTCTAGAGAGAGGAAATACCCGGCCCCGCGGTGGTATAGCTCCAGGGATGAGATCTATCGCACAATCCGTAGTGCGGTATGGAGGTAACTTTGTGGCTCTTTCCTTACTGAAAGTGGTTTTGGTGGCTTTGAGTAGACAGTCTGAGTGACAATGAGATGACCATTGGATGATCTGATGTGTTTTCCAGGAGATGAGTGGATCGTGCCGTTCCAGCCAGGGCAGGCCTAAGATGACAGGGTGCTCGGGTGATTCAATGACGTAGAAGCGTGATGGGCTGTGTCTTCGACGAAACCCGTCCGGACCCTATGGGTCTGCCGTCGAGGGCTGCCACGGCCACGTTGGGTGAACATGTAACAAGAGGAAGCCCATTATCAGTAACAAAGTCACGTTCGACAAAATTCCCTGCTGCCCCTGAGTCTGGAAAGGCTTTGGATTGAATATGTATATTTTTATACACCAGTTCAACATCTAATTTCATAACAAGGAAATGGCACTCACCCAGTTTTAGGTCGTGTGGGTCTCACAGGGCAGGCGGCTCGAAGATGACCTGGTTTTCCACAGTACAAACATAATCCATTCTCAATCCGTCGATCAAGCTCCTCAGTGGTGAGGTGTGTGGTGCCTATTTGCATGGGTTCCATGGATGGAAGAGCTAAGAAGTTGGTAGTAGCGGTGGGTGTAGGTATAGGCGTCCTCTACGTGAGCGGATGAGTTGATCAGTTCGAATGGCCAGCTCCATGTATTGAGACAAAGAGAGGTCCTCACCCTTGCACGCCAGCTCAGCTTGGAGCTCCTCAAGCAAACCGCGCTGATAAATGGTCAAAAGCAGGTCGCTGTCCCAGCCTGTTCATGCCGCGAGCGTGTGGAATGTCATGGTGAACTCTGCCGCCGAAGAATTGCCCTGTTTTAAAGTCAGCAGTTCGTTTTTGGCAGTATGATCAAACACCTCTCTAAATTGACGCAGAAAGCTTTGATATGACGGAAAGGCGAGGCACCTTCCCTCCCAGAGCGCCGTTTCCCACTTGAGGGCTTTTCCAGTTAGTTGTAAACAAATAAGTGAGACTTTGCGGTCATCGTCTGCGAAACTGGTAGACTGTGACTTAATATATATCTCACATTGCAGTAAAAACCCCTTGCACTTGCCTGGAGATCCGTCGTATTTTTCTGGAAGCGATAGATGTGCTGGGTTGGAGACGCTGGGTATCAGCTGAGAGTATGTCTGAACAGGGGGATCCACAGATCTGTTTTGAGCAGCTGTAGCAGCAGTGAGAGCCTGAATGGAAGTTACCAGCTCTGCTGTGAGTGAAGTGAGCTTATAGAGCTGTTGTCTACGAGTCACTAGTTCAGAAGCTTGACGACTCATTTTATGAATCACTTGACTCATTGTTGCTGGATCCGGATCCGGCAAAGTCTTCTGTAATGACCTGCTCGAGTCATTTGGATCCATAAGCAACATTTAATAAACTCCAAGTCAGACAGGCAAAGATCAGATACACAGGCAGACAAATCAACGTAGGGCAGACAGAATCGTAGTCAATGAACAGGCAAAAGAGTCAGGGCAGGCAGCGAGAATCAATTATCAGAAAACAGCCCAAATCAAACACGGGTAATCAGAAATACAGGAAATAAACGCTCCTAAATGATCGCCGGGGCAAATCAAGACTTTGCGCCGAACATAGTCCAGATCAGTGTTTAAATACAGTTCGAAATGAGCAACACTTGGAGTGCGAATCATCGAGGTACGTGGGTAAAGAGTCTGGGAAGGAACGCTAGTAAGAGGGCGAAGGTTCCCGCTGATGATGTCCAGAGAGATTCACAGAGGCGCGTTTTGTGACGATCTGAAATTAAACAAGTTTACATTTTTTATTATTTAATTTCACCTAATGTTTATTTTAAAGTAAAGTGACATGTGGCCGGGTATGGTTTCCCATACTTGGAATTCATGCTCTGCGTTCAACCCATCCAAGTGCGCACACACACAGCAGTGAGCACACATCCAGAGCAGTGGGCAGCCACAGCTGCAGTGCCCAGGGAGCAGTTGGGGTATCGGTGCCTTGCTCAAGGGTCTCACCTCAGTCGTGGTGTTGAAGGTGGAGAGAGTGCTGGTTATTCACTCCCACAACCCACAAACCCTGCCTGGACCTGGGACTTTAGTTTAACTATATAATATAATACACAGTGATATAATTGATAACTATAATAACCTTGTTTAGTCTTATACTGTACATGTAATAACATTTTGATTATGCTAATAAATATTGTACTGAAAACATTTTTATTGTAATTCAATGTAATATTACTACACACATATTAATACACAAGACAAAAATGAATGTATTGATTCTAATGGATCTTTGCTATTATTATTACTACTATTCATAACAATAATAGTAGGCAAATTAATTGCACTGACAATGGTCAAAATAAGATCAAAATGATCCTAAAATTATAATTTATGATCATGATCATTCCGAAAATGACACTTTATTTTCTTGTTTCTACGCAGCATATCATTTCCTTACTCTTTCTTTTAATTTTGGGGTGAAATAAGACCAGAAAATGTTTATGAAACCTATTCCCGGAGAACCTGGAAATATCAAGGATTTCGAAAAGTGTGATTTCCAGGACTGGAAAAGTCATGAAAATGAGTCACATCTTAAAGGTCAAGCAGAAGAAGTCATGGAAATGTCTAAACTCAGTCTCAGTCAGACTCGGCTCAAAAGTATTTCTTAAGATATGAATTACTCTCCGTATAGTGATTTAATGAAGTCAAAACAGCTGTAACAAACATCACGGAAATTCATAGGTCAGAAAAAGCGTGAACCCTGTTGATGGGTTTTGCGAGAATTACAAATCACACCAAAAACGACAAACACGCAATCATATCTTACAGATTTCCCACAGCTCCTTACTGCAAACATTACAGATTTTCTTTCCACTTGACGACATTTCTGTCAGAACATTACTGTAATAGTTTGTGTAAAGCTGCGTGACTTTAACACGTCGACCCTTAGAGACGCACATTATACTCTCAAAATAACGCACGAGTCGAACCGACAGCGGCCCGCGGCGTTACGCTGCATCACGTGGCATGTGGAAGCACTGATGATTCTGGAGCCGTTAGAAGAGATGGAGCCATTAGTTTCATCATCATTTGTGAGAGGTTGAGTGTTCTGGTGTGATGTTATCTTTCTCTGCGCTGGAGGAGGACATATGGGGGAGCGCTGACCCGAGTATATACGGCTGATAAAAATAGCTCAGCTGCTTGTGAATATGCTCCGTGAGAGCAGTCTTGGGATTAGGAGCCGGTGATGGAGGTGCCGTCATTGAGCGGTGCTGAGTGGCACCTGTTTACATTCAGGTCGCTTTTTTTAATCAAATCTCAGGGGCATATATGATTTTTTGCTGTATGAGACAAATGTGGGGTTTGCTAAAGATTTAAAAAACAAAATTCCTAGGTCACTTATGTAGTCACTGCTTAAAGGAGTAGTTTGCATTGCATCACTTGCTCATTAGAGTGCGGATCGGGCCGCATTTTTCAGTCCGAGCATCCTTTCTAAATATCGTCCGAACCCGGCCCAACCTGTCTAGTACCGCCGGGTACCGTCGGGCTTGGGTCGGGTATCCATCGTCTATTGCTCATTAATGGATGCTCTTTAGTGAATGGGTGGTGACAGAATGAGAGTCCAAACAGCTGATATACACATCACAATAATCCACAGCACTACAGTTCATCAACAAATGTTTGTAAGTAACTAATTTGACATTAATGTGTTTTGTAAACTATGCCAAAATAATTTGTTTTTAAGTTTGTAATCCATAGTAACACTTCCAACAAATGAAAAGTACCTCTCACATCAAAATCCATCCACATATTATTTATTTTTTTTTATTTTTTTTTAGCTGTTTTGGCTTGTATTCGGGACTTGATTTCTGCATATTTCTCTCCAGATTCTGATGAGGCAACTTTTTCACTGGAGAAAGTGATATTAGAGGTATTTTACTCTGAAGCAACCGTTTGAAAATAAAATGTCTTATTGATGGATTTTTTTTTTTAACTTCAGACATATAGATTTTGGCTTCACAGGACATTATCTGATGGACTGGAGTGGTGTGGATTATTTAACAGCTATCAGCTGTTTTGACTCTCATTTTGACGGCACCCGTTCACTGCAGAGGATCCATTGGTTAGCAAGTAATACCAAATGTCTTCAAATCCGCTGAATAAACAAACTCATCTACAGTACATTAGTAAAATATGCAGCAATTTAAATATTTGGGTGAACGCTGGTTAACATATTATAGAACTATACTGACAAGCAACACACAGTCATCTTAAAGCGCAGAGGAAAAAAAAAAATATCTAAAATATAATTTGAGTTATGACAATATTAATAAAATGTGTAAATTGTTGCAAGCAATGATTTAAAAACATACACAAAAAAATACTGAAAATACTGAAATACACAAAAAAATTTCCTACATATATAGTTAATTGTGATCAGTACATTTAGTTTTTTTTATTTTTTATTAACACATTAAACTGTACACTATTTCCATTTCAAACAAATACTCTATATTTATCAAAAACCATTTCACAAAAATATGAAGCAGTATAATTGTTTTCAACAATAATAATCAAAAACATGTCTTGAGGAGCAAATCAGTATATAAGAATGATTTATGAATGATCATGTGACACTGAAGACTGGAGTAATGATGCGGAAAAACAGCTTTAATCACAGGAATAAATTACATTTAACATATACTCACATAGAAAACGGTAATGTAAAATTGTAATAATTTTTTCTGCATTTTTGATTGAATAAATGCAGCGTTGGTGCATTGGGGACAATTAAAAACATTTAAAAATGTTTTCATTAGCCTTAGAAAATGATACTGGGTAATTATAAGACACTGGTATTGGTCAGCTTCAGTACTTCCATAATGCCACATGTTCGTGATTATCAACAACGTACAAAAAAACAACTGAAAAATAAAGTAATTTCAGAGGCAGAGAAGTGCACTACGTTTTGATTAAAGATTACAAAAATGACTTCCTTCAGAGTAACATGCACCAGTAAATCACTAAGAAATTAGACCAGAAATGTCTATTAAGAAAGCAAATAGGGCCAATTCTGATTTCCAGCAGAATATCGGGTCAAATCAAGTTTAAGTGTAATCCGTAGGTCACAAACTAATAGCCATCATTCATATACATGAAGCAAATGAGTAAAACAGCGTGTTTGAGGCTGAATGAGTGTACGAAGATGCATGTGAAGAGAGTCCGTGTGTGTGTGTGTGAAACCATGTCTGTTTGATTATGCAGCTCTAGCTGTGAAACAACATATGAAGGACTCATACTCGACAGAACAGCGTGCTATATTGCAACAGCTACTCCGTAATGATAGAGATATTGAGGGAGGTAATTGTTATTATTGCCAAACCCAAATTGAAACTCATAACCTGCCTGACTCCAGCTATCAGTTGTCATTAAGTAAGAAAACAGACGTCTCAGCGGCGTGGCCTCGGTGCCGCGAGCTGTCTGTTGACACACAAAGTAATTGAAGAGGGAGTCGAGCTGTTTGAGCGCACTCAAAAGGAGAAGAAATGAGCACTTGATCAGAGCGTTTTTATGTCTATAGAGATGATTTGATTTCACGTAACGTCTGTTTTATAGCCCACAAAGCCATTAATTTGCATGGAGGCGAGTCAAAATGTGACATTTTTATTTAGGCGCTTTCGCCGTGTTTGGAGAACAATTGACTAGTGGTTTTTTGTGCTGTCAGTTTCGGTGGCATGTCGTCTCATTATATCAGGCCTTACAGAGATGCTTAGGAGGTGCTCAAACACACACACTTTCTCTCAGAGTACAATGACAGTGTTGCCGAAGGTCAATGCTGAATTGTTTTGCTGTGGATTAGTACCAGCAGGTGAGTGGGATGTTTACTTTACACAAGGCATGATGGGAACGATTTGTAGCATGTCCATATCAAGATTATTATAGTTAAATGCAATTAGGTTACATTTTTTAAGATAAACTTATAATGAAAAACTCTTTAAAAGCATTTATTAATAACGTCAGTTTTAAAAGTCCTGAGCTAACATGAATTATAAATGAACAGGTGCTTTAAATGAACTAACATTAACAAAGTATTATAAATATGGTAACAAATGCTCATTGTTAACTAATGGTAGTTCATTATTAGTTAAAATATTTGGAGGATTTTCTAAAGTGTTTCCATTAAAACAGACTAACATGGTAAATTTATAAACTTAAACTATTTGGTTGCATTTGACTAAAAGCGAAGGAGGGATCTGTTTGACTGACTGGAGGTTCAGGTGGATGCGTGGCTGGGAAAAGAGGGTGGGCTGTAGGTTCCTGGATGGGACGCAAGCTTCGGATCTAGAAAAGATAATTACAAGGGTTAGGGTTGGGGTACAGAAAAATTCAATGGTTGGTTGAATAATGTCAGTTAGGCATGGAGGATACTTTTCCTGATTTAAACTGGGCTTTTATGAAACAAAAGTATTTGGCGAGTGCGTTGCCACCGCAATGATGGGTGAACGTAAAACGGAGGATGGAGCGGTTGTAGGGGGGTGTACTAGAGTACGGGAGAGACAAGGGAGGCGTGAAGGACGAGAGAAGGAATTCTGCAGTTGTGATTGTTCAGCTTTGGTTGTAATGGGAACGGGGTAACGAGAGAGTCAGAGATCGACCTGAAGAATAAGCGAGCGGCAATGCTGCTGTTTGTAAGGACTCGGAGGAGTGATTCTAGGTTGGTAAACCTTCTAGGCGAATGCAGGTTTAATGGGGAATACGGATTGCATTTTTAGCTGGGGAGAGACAAATACGAGGGAAATCGGTTGGTGTGTAGTGTCTCTGGAATATTTTGGTCTAATTATTTGGGAAACACCGGCTTAAAGATTGCTAACTTCTCTTTGGTGGCCCAATTAATTTATCTATCTTAATTTGTATTGATAATCCTGATAACTTTGGAGGAAGGTTGGGAGAGACCAAAAATAGCTGGGTAAGGTGAATCTTGTGCATTGAATCTCAGATAGATGTTGATCCGCCTTTGCTCGAGGCGAAAAAGAAGGAAAGATTCAGCTGTTAAAGGAAACGTGCTTCACGTTTGTGAATGTTAAGGGTGCTACGAGGGCTGCGCTGGGAGACGCGATCGTTTGTTTATTTGCGTGGAGGGGGTTATGCGAATCTTGGGTGCTAAAGCTCAGATAGATGTTGATCCGCCCTTTGCTCGAGGGGAATGCGGAAAAGATGGAAAATTCGGCTGTTAAAAGGATACATGCTCAAAGTTTGTAAATGCCAAGGATGCTACGAAGGCTACGCTGGGTGACGCGATCGTTTGTTTATTTGCGTGGCGGGATTATGCGAATCTTGCGCGCTGAAGCTCAGATAGATGTTGATCCGCTCTTTGCTCTTGGCAAATGCGGAAAAGAAGGAAGATTCGGCTGTTAAAAGGATACGTGCTCAAAGTTTGTGGATGCTAAGGATGCTATGAGGGCTGCGCTGAGAGATGCGATTATTTGGCGACGGAAATCCGCAGGAAGATGAAACGCCGGCTTGCGAGGGCTTTGATGGAGGGGAGTGGCTGGCGAATGGGACTTTTTGCGGCCTTTCGTGTAGGCCGCTAGCTCGGCTGGAGTTCTGGCTGGGGGCGGCTGCTTGGCGGCTGGGAGAAGGGTGATGTGGGCTAGGAACTCCGTACGAGTATCTGAGTTACTCTTTAGCAAATATCTGGAAGCGAAGCGCGAAGATGGGTTGAGGGAGCCGTGCTGGCTTGTGTAGGGTTGATAGATTTTAGGCATGAGCTGTTTTAGCGGCTGGGCTAACGAGCTGGCCCGGAGAGGTTGGAGAGGCCTTGTTTGTAGCTGTGATGGCGGAGATCGATAACTAGAGGGCCGGGGAGAGCGTGTTGGTTGTAGGTAGGTCTTGCGGTCTCTAGAAGGAGCTGAGGGTCGCCATGACCCGATATTTAGATCGAGCTGAGGAAGGAAGGACTCTGGCTATTTATAGGGCCTGGCTTGAGATCTGATAGGATAACAGGATGATTAGAAGATTAGGAAGGTGAAGATCGTAAACGACTGCCTTCGCACCCCTCTTCCCGAAATGCGTTTCAGGAAACAATTTTTCCCAACAATTATTTAAATAATACTGCTTAATACTTATTTTTTAATATCATGCCTTCTATATCATGATGTGATGATACTCTACCATAAAAAATTAAGAAATAAAAAAAAACATTAAAAAAAGACATAAAAAGGTTAAATATAAAAAAAATAACATGATTGTCCATATTTACAATCATGTCCTTATAATACTCTTCCTTAAAAAATATAAAAAATAAATTAAAAATAAATTGTGAAATATAAAAAATAACATGTACGATTATATTTACAATATTTATCAGTGGCAATGTCCTAAGAATTTGAGAAAATGAAGGCATGATTATTACCCTACATTGGCCACAAGAAACAATACAATACAACCTCATAAGTGAGTAATTGTAATGTTTTACATAGGCAACAACTCACAAATAGCACTTGCATGGCATTAATTTGATTTGACATCACCATGTTGCTAAGCTAATAATCACCTGTTTATATACATCCACGTGCACTTACATTAAAATAAATGATTATTAATGTAATACAAGTTGTCGTTGTAAAGCATGAAACTGAGGGATAACTGCCTGTTGTGATGTATAGTATCACACTAAAGGTAATGATTTTTTTAATTGTTGTCTTGAGCACCAGAGTTATTTTTGTTCATATTTGAATTACATTTTATTTTTAAATGTTCCATTTTGCACTTTAATTTGAAAGTTTTAGCATTTCGTCCTTTTGTCACTAAACAGCCAATAATAGTTTAGTATAGCAGTCATATTCAGTCAGCGTGTTTGATTGTAGCCCCCCACCTTCCTGTGGGTAACAGCATTAAGACCCCGTTTGAGTGTGAAATCACTCGCTGTAAGAGTTTTTGGCATTTATTATGTTTTATCACACAAGTCTTTCTCTGATATCAATTTACAAGCTTTAGGCGAAGCCATCAAAACGGGCTGCTAAAAATGAGCTAGCTCCGAAAAACAGTTAATATGTAAAGTTATGGAAGTTATAAAAGTGATAAAAAGGTTATTTGAGCTTTCAATATTTTGCTCCACTTTCGTCTTTTATATCAGAGATCCATCATTTTCAAATTAAGAGACACCTTGTGTGTGAAAAGCACACTGTTAGCGTCTGCGGTCTGACAGAAGTTGAGACGCACATGCTTGAAAGTGATTTAGCGAGCGCTCAGGTGTGGTGATATTTCTCAAATATATAGTTAATATGACTGGATTTTAAAATAAAACAGTGCTCTGCTTGTTAAATGTTCATTTTTGGCAAGTGAAACTTTTATATCAAAAGAAAATAAGCTTTGGATTTGTCTCAGTAGCATACGCATAACAAAATTTCTAGTAAAATATGAAGCTGCACAACTTTTTTCAACACAAATGAAAATGATTTCTGAAGGATCATGTGACACTGAAGACTGGAGTAATGATGCTGAAAACTCAGTTTTGATCACAGAAATCAATTACAGTTTAAAATATATTAAAGTACAAAATAGTTATTTCAAATTGTAAAATTATTTCACAATACAATGCTGTATTTGAAATCAAATAAATGCAGGACTGGTAAGCATAAGGCACTTTTCTTTTCAAAAACATCAAACGCTAGTGAAAATAACTAAGTATTTGCATATTTATTATTTCATGCAATATTTCTGCAGTAAATCATATTATTAGTAGTGCTGTCAAATGATTTTTCGCATCCAAAAAAAAAAATCTTTACATAATATACGTGTACTGTTTATTTATTATGTACATATAAATGCACACACATACAGTATTTATTTAGAAAATATTTACATGCATATACTGTACACTTATGTATGCATTATATTTTATATTATATCAATTGCGATTCATCGTTTGACAGCACAAATCAGCATCATTTGAGGGAAAAGTTTAATTGAAAAAAAAAAAAACGAAAATTAAATATATTTTATTATATAAATTATAAACATTATGTAACAACATTTCACAATATGACTACATTTTCCTTAATTTTATTACTACTTTTATTATTGTTATTTTAATAACTTGGTATTTCTTTGAAAATGTTATATATTTACTTTTATGTATATGTATATATATTTACATGCAAGAGCCCCCTTGTCTAATATTATAATTGTACCTATAATAAAGTTTAATATTCAGGACAAAGAGTATAGGAGCAACAATAGTGATGCTTACCAGAATCAAAGCTTTGCGCTCTCTGTAGCGGACGTGACGTGACGGGCCGGGGAGAGGCCCGTTCAATAGCCTGTGAACCCGAGCCAAGTGGCGGCTCTTAAGGTGAGGGGCCGAGGTGCCGGAGAAGTAATTTAATCGCGAGCTCTACCCAATTCCCTGGGCGGGTGAGTTTAAGAAAGGTCATGGCGGGAAAGCGGCCTGAGCCACCCCTTCCCAATTATGAGTGGTGCAGCAGAAGATCGCTGAGCTGTGCGTGGCGTGACAGTCATTTAGCGACACCTCATCTGAGGGAAAGGAAGTCGCAGATGGTTGATAAGGGTGTAAAAAATGATTTGCCAGGACCTGTTAGAAACCACTGCACACAGACCAGAGTCCTACATAACCAACCACACCAGACTATCTATCTATCTATCTATCTATCTATATATCTATCTATCTATCTATCTATCTATCCTGTCTATGAAATTGTCCCTATCCAGTTATCTACCTATCCATCCATCCGTCATCTAATTGTATCTATCCAATAATCTATCAATCCAGTTTTCTATCCATCTATCTATCTAGTTATCTATCTGTCTATGTATATATTTTAAGATCTTTCTATTTATCTACTGTATTTCCTGAAGATTACAGTACATGCGCTCATTTCCATAGACACACTCTTTTTGCCTTCCTGTTCAGGCAATTCACTCTTTCTCCATCTGTCCATCTCAATATACTTTTGTTTTCATCTCTTCTGCTCAGTCCATCCCATCTACTCTTCCCTCCCTCATTTCTTCCCCTCCTCTCTCTCTCTTTCTCCCTCCCTCCTTCTTGCCCTGGGGCCACGTGACGGCCCTGCATGATTATTGGCGCAATCACTCATGTAACAGCCTGCCCAGCTTTCGGTGGGGCCTCCTGTATTTGTCACTGTCACTTCCCCAAGTGCTCCGCCATTGTCTTGGAAATTGTATGTGTAAGGCAAGAGATGCCTGTGACCCACTTCGACAAGGGAGCCGGCGACGTGAGGGCGCTCATCGCCGCGGAGGGGAAGAAAAAGCAAAAAAAACTGAAAGGGAGGGAAAAAAAACAGCAGTTTGATGTGTCCTATTATGTGTCCCAGCTAGAGCCATAAATAATTGTGACAAGTTTTTTGTTGCGCGTGAAAGTCCTTGACTCTGCCTCCTGTTCCAGCGCCTCCTCTCTGGCGCTGAGATGCTGCCAAACTCCCCCCACCCGCTCCCAGATGATAGATGGCACAGCGAAGCAAATGACAACGGGATAGATTTTTAGTTTGTGCTTTGAAAGGGATCAGTAATGGTGCTTTGCTGTACAAAGCAATAAATGGGAAGGACGAGTGAGGGAGAGGCAGAACGAGAGGAAGAGGAGATGGAGGGGGGTAAAGATTCATTGCTGCAGTCTGAGAGGGTTGGAAATGATAATCACTGACATGTGAATGACTAAATATGGACTTTTGGGCATTTTAGCAAAGTTTTTGTACTGGACTGGACAGCTAAGGATGAATTGGCGATTTTTCTTTGGCAGGAAACAACCAAGGAAGTGGAGCTGTTGCCTGCCATGCCAGTTTTCTTGTGCAGTTCATTAGAACGCGTTTCTGTCTGAGCGACATATTAGCAGACAGCACATGTGCTTTAAAACATAGAGCATTGGGGCTCAGGTGGACCATGCAGGTTTGAATCTGCAACTGTACTGTATTTTTTTCAAAACAAACAAACAAAAATGTGAATAAATATTCAGTTTATTTAAAAATATAAACAATAATAAATAAATATGTGTATATATATATATATATATATATATATATATATATATACATATTTATTTATGTATTAAAAAGTAATGCTAAAATAAAAAAAATAGCTAGGTTGTTTACAAGACCTGATAAATGTATCTTTATCCATTAATCTCAATGGCAGATAAGTTTTAGTATATCAAAGGAACTGTAAAAAAACATAACACACACACACACACACACACACATGTATTAGGGGGGGCATAGATATTTTTTTAATCTAGATTAATTTTTATATTATATGGCTCATTTTAATTCTGCCAAATGCACTCAGAATATGTGTGCTACCAAAATAATGACTAAGAGTAAAGCCTTTTACAGGGGGTCGTTAGAGAATGTTTTGTTTCACATATGTACTTGGTGATTTTAAACCCATCCGAATCTGCCATGTCTGTGTTTTCTCTCACAACCTCTGTGATAATTCTAGAGTCCGAATGCGATGTCTATATGGATGTCTATGTTATTTTTCACAACACGTTTCCTTGTGTGTTTTAGCCAACGCGATATGCCGTAGATTCTCTTACCACACGCACGTTTATTATATTTTGATATATAAATAAATAAATACAAATAAAGAGCCAGATCACGTAAACTGTTAAGACTGGCTATTTTGATATCAGTATCAGGTAAGATTACTCACATTCATTTCTGCACTCGTTACATATGTTTCAACATTAAACATGGGTTTAGTTCAAATAAAAATCATAATAGTTGAACTAAACTAACCATACATTAACATGGTTTTACTATACTAGCCATTTAGCTTCACCATGTTATTTGTTATTATACTAATTGTAATCAATCTGAATGATTATAGCAATGCACGCATACAGAGCGCGTGATCTCTGTGACACCCAGATGTACTGAACAGATCCTCTCACCTCTGTAATAAACACACCCCCTTACCTCTTCAATAAACACAGAGGTGTTATGGTGCGTTCACACCGGACGCGAATGAAGCGTCAAGCGCGAGTGATTTACATGTTAAGTCAATGCAAAGAC
>JAUMHG010000030.1:2989911-3005538 GCA_032359395.1 Enteromius anoplus
TTTTTTGTTGTTAAATTGTACTACCTACTTTTTAATGGGAGGTAGGAAAATCTGGCAGGGTAGCACAAATCGGCAGACAACATATTGTCATGTTGTATAATAACAACCTAAAAGCTTTAAAAGTTGTATCATTTTAGTTTAAAAATAAATAAATAATAAAATCTAAACATTTCAGCATATAATATTAAAATCAACGTCATGGTTTAAACACTGACGATAAAAATATACTTTGCAGTTCCCGTTTCACTGAAACAAATGGCGTGAGAACATTCAGCCTGTGACGTTGTCAGTAATCATCATCAGAGGAGGTGGCATGAGTGCGCGCTGTGCGAACATTTGAAATAATATTCATGTAAAGTGGCCTCATTAAGGCTTGTTTAAAGCACTATTTTGCACTTTCTAAGTCGCACAACAGTTTCTAATAAGGTGAGTAAGCGGCTTTATTAATTAATTCACACCTCAAACAAGCCACATTACATGACCAAACACACTCACTTTAACTTGGATTTCTATTTACCACACGCAGCCTACTTAATGTTATGTCATTTACCTTAAATGTGAGTTGATATCCCCGTTTTCATTGTTGATTTAAACGTGGAAATTCGTGTCTGGTATTTTTCACGGCCAAATGAATGAATCAAAGGCGGTTCTGTGGGCATCTATAGGGAGACCCCTGTGAACAGCTGTTGGTGACACGGCTGTGGCATACTCAAACCCTAGTGACATGCCGGTGTTTGTGGAAGACCCAGCTCTCTTCTCCAAAGAGAGGCTAAAGTCGGAGCTCATAGCGCATAATGTGGATCTACCCCCACCGGAGAGCAAGAAACACGCTTATGTGGAGCTTTATGTCAAACACGTGAGGACAAACAGCGCAGATTTCTCTAGCGATGAAGAGGAGGATCATCTCAGTAGCAGCGTGAGTAAAGAAAGAGGCCCATCCAGCAGCTGTAGAGGTCACGTTATAAACTTCATTTTTGGAGACTGTCTTGTGACAGGATTGTTCGCCCAAAACTCTTTTCATATTTGCACATGTCTGTCCGACAGTTTGACACAAGGTGGCGTGATTGAAATAGAATTGATTTGTGCTGTGAATATTCATACCCATATGTTCTTTGCTTTCAAGCTGTTGAGAGGTTTGTAGGTCATTGGCTGTCAGCTCCCAACTGCAGTGAAATACAGATGAAGTATGCATGCTTCTCAAAACATCACAAGTCTTCTCTGTCAAAATGGGGAATTATTAATTTTTTTTTCTCCTTCAGAGTGAAATTTGATTCCTTTAGTGTTGTAGAATAGAGCTCCAGCTGTCTCACACACTTCTGGCAGTGTGTAAGACCGCTGCAGGTGTGTGTGTGTGAGTCAGGGGGGCCCTCAACGGGGGCTGGGGAATCTGGGTCAGAGCCATCTTAGACTTGGGTGTCGAATTCTAAGTTTATGATTAGATGTGTTTAACGTGTGGCGACCAAAGCGCTGTTGCCCTAGAAAGTAGCAGGTCTTTGCCAGATTCATGAGTTGGCCATTTTCTATAATATTTTGCATTTAGCTAGTACTTCTGAGTCTGTCTTTTACTGGTGCAAAGTCTTAATAATTATAAGTGAATGTTAGGAACTTTTTGAAGGGCGAGAAACTGTAGAAAAAAATAACACGTGGTGTATTTAAGATTTGAGAAGATTTCACAACATGCTTATTGTTTAAATTTATGTTTTTGTGGATTGATTGACGGCACACATCCAAGCTGTTTATGACTATATCTAGTATTGAGAACTAGCCGTTTACATTAATTTAAATATAAATATTACATGAAAACGGTAAGGTGAGCTTAAATGAAAATTTTTAAAATGCATTGGCAAAAACTGAAATAAAGATCCGGTTTCACAAACAAGGCTTATCTTATACCAGGACTAGGCAGTAGTTAAATTAAGATATTTAAGCAACTTTTACAAAAATGCATTATAAGAAAATATTACAGGTGTGCATCTTAATACAGAACAATGACAATCACATGTTTTAAGATACGTCGGAGCAAGATATTTTCTTCTGAGACCGCTCAAGCATGCAATTTAGTCTGGGACTAGCTTAAACCTTGTCTGTGAAACTGGGAGGTGAATGCTTAAAGGAATAATTCACCCAAAAAATGAAAACGAGTAAATGAACATTTACTCATTCATTAGATGAAAGTAGCTGTCTATTTCTTTAATAGTATAATATAAAATATAATAATAATATTGGTGGCTCAAGGCAGGTTGTCTGCAATTTGTTTTTAATAGTTTGAGTGGTCTGCCGCCTGAAAGTTTGCGGAATAAAGTGCTAAAGGGATTTTTGAATAAATGCTACAATGAAATGGCTCGGATAAATGCCATCTGTTCTGACCCATTAGCACTGTTGTGCTTTTTTTGTTTTACATAATGCAAGCCTCAAATATGTGTTGAGCATCGTTCTTTTACATTTTTGTTCTGTTGTTCTGTACATTTTCTCAATTTGTGTGGAATCGCACCCCGTTTAATCACTGTCTTTTTATTTTGTGCAAAGCATCTTTGCTCAATTCGGCCTAAAAAGTGAAGACGTTTCTTCAGCCTGAGGTTGGTATGGGTTGGGAAACTGCAACGACAGCTAAAATTGCATGTGACCCCTTTTCAGAACGTGTCAGTGCAAGATGCAAAGGCGAGAAAGCCTCAAAACAAGAGTCTGTTGAGGATTGCGTGAGCCGAGGTTCACCCTTTGGCAAGCTAGTGTCAGCGTATGTTTATTAGATTATGCTAAAATGTGCTGATTCCTCACTCCACCGTGATGAATCGCTGTAATTTCACTGCCTCGACAGGATTTTTTTTATTAAATAGTTTGTTGTGTGTTTATTTCACTGTACAGGCCGAGAAAGAAGGGGCAGCAGAAATGGTAGACCTGGGCTTACTGACGGATGATCAGCTGAAAGCCAAACTGCTCCAGTATGGAGTCAAAGCTGGACCCATTGTTGGTCAGTCTGTTTGAGTCACTGTCCTTTCTTTTCAAAACTGAAAATGCAATAAATTCAGCATGTTCTTATGGTGTCTGTGTGCATGTTTTGAGCAGCTTCCACTAGAGCTTTATATGAAAAGAAGCTGAAGAGGCTGCTAGATTCTTCAGCACAGGTGTCACAGCACAGGGTCAATGGCAAAAGAGATGCAGGCCTCTACTCGGACAGTGAGGAAGATGAGGACAAGGACTCCGGTAAACGGCAGCATTGACTCTTGAATAGTCTTTAGGTTGTCTGAATGACTGAGCCATTAATTACAATGGCTCAGTCCATGAATGAACAACCATGAGTGATTAGGCTAAGTTATAGTCATTTTATTTATTTCATATAAAGGCTGTGTATCTATTACTGCTGTTGCTGGTTATACATGCCTTTTAAATGTTTATTTAGAGTCAAAGCAGCTTCAGTCTGAAACTGTGGAACCGACAGAGACCAGCAAAACAGCAAGCAAAGTAAGTGGCTTTACATGCACCTCAATCCATCCTTTGTTTCCCCCAGAGACTTAAACATGACTCATCCATTATATCCACTGCGGGTGCATGTTCTGCTATGAGTGTATGTTGATCATTAACACGGGCATGAGTTGTTGCTTGAGTCTTTTTGTGTAAATAGGTCAAACAACCAGCTGTATGTGAGTTTTGTTGTGTAACGTCATAAATTATGCATGCGAGACAGACACTTTTGATGTACCATAGAAGCACTGGATGGTAACTCAAGCTGATTCGGTGGCATGAAGCTGAAGTGTGTAATTTCAGTGCCTCTAGCATCACAAAATGTTGTGATAAATAGTGACAAACAGTATAACCCTGCCCTAAAGAGCTAGTTCTGCTGCATTGGCCTGCTCGGAGGATTACTAATCTATATATAGGGTTGCAAGTTTTAAAATGGCATGAAGTTGAAAATCGAAATATCTATCGTTTTGAATAATTCATGCATGCACATTTTGGTGACTGTGTATTTAACACAAACGATTTTCAGTGCATATTGAATTAAACATGTCTTAAGTTTTCTACTTTTGCAGTTATCCTGTTTTGCTGATTAGCAGTTTAAAGTTCTCATTAAATGTGTGCTGTAGCCTGTTTAATTATGCAAAGGATTCTAACATTTGAGAGGGTTCCTTTATGATTTGTTTTGAGGTTTTGTCAATTTGTTTGGAACAGACATGTATTGTTATTTGTGCAGATCTCAAAAGGGTCTTAAACAGCCCTAATTTCGACACACCTTGCATATAGCCTTTAATCAAGCTGAGCAGTTGCTCTGCATCTATAGCCACCTAAGTAGAAAAGGCATATATTGGTATTTTTGTTGTTACCGTTAAGTAGCTTTAGCTAAATATATATTCATTTTAAACCTTTTTCCTTTTGATTTCCTTGTTGCAGCTGTTTTGTATGGGCTTTATTCAATTTCTGCAGCTTGCATCTAACTTAATTGCACCCACACACCAAAGAGAGGCAAACAGAACCATGTTTAGCACTGAAGAGGCTCATTGTTTCAACCTACAGAGACAACCTTCTACAAAGTTGTTTCAGCTTATTAAGATAGGCTGGGCAAAATATTTAACACACAAAAATCGATGTTGCAGTTAAATATCTCATGGTTTTCAGTAGTGTGAACAATGGTACCACTCTGTGGTTAAAGGTGGTATGGCATTAAATTGGAATGCATGTTAATTTTTACATCCACAGATTGGGACATTCAGTCAGAGCAGAGATTTTTACCCAGGCTGCTTTATGCCCTCAGCAGGATTCATTAATGTAAAATATGAACATTTACTTTTGGCACAGATGGCACAGGGATGCTGCAGGGGATAAAGGGGTAGACAGCGTTATATTCCTGTTTCTTCCACAGATTATTTTGTGACATGAACAATTAAGAATTTGCACTTTACATTTTTGGGGGATTTAAAAAAAATACTGGATTCCATTGCACTGAAGGATTGTGGGCTTTTGGTGCGGTAACTCATTGACTGTTCCAGATGTCTTATTTCTATTCGGTTCTGCTAACGCAATTTAGTTCTCTTGCAGCAAGAGATCGAAGAGTTTTCAGAAGCCACCCAAAATGGGTCTTCATACGGATCCTTCAGTATTACTCAGATGGTGGAAAAGGGAAGTGTGTGTGTATAAACTGAGAATCTCAATAACTTTGGGATGATTGTCAGTGGTTTTGGTATGGTCATGTCGTAACGTGAGTCTTGGGGGTTTATTTTTGCTGTGGAATTGTATTTTTGTCAACAGATTGAGAACAGATTCAGTCCTCAGTCAAAACAAACCGAGATTGAGAGGCGATCTGGTCAGAAAAGCAAGCAGATGGTGGACAGCAGGGCCCTGCGGGTTTGTGACTACAGATACGTTTGCTTTTACAGCATCACTCAACACATCTAACGGAAGCTCTGGTTTTCTCATCAGGACTTCATGAGACTGGATAAAGATACCATGACTGGCAGATCTCTTTGTTTAACATCTCCATCATCCCATCAGAAACAAACTGTCACAGTAACTGCTCTCCCCCCACCCCTCAGTCTTCCTCTTCTCTCCTCAGGGTCTGCCTCTTCGTTTGTCCTCACTCTTTCGGTAGATGTTTAATTCAGCAGACATGCCGCATTGCCAGACATCTAATGGGCTTTCACACTCCCTCTGTCCTTTGGGAAATACTTCTTGAGTTCTCTTTACTTTCTTCCTTTTCTCCATTTATTGCACTTGCTTTCCAGATGTGAGAGCTCTAACCTCTGTGAAATGTGCAAAGGAAAAGCCAGAAAAATGCATCTTTTTAATTTCAGAGAGGTGGTATATTTTTATGCCTCTCTTCCCCATTTTAGCTAAAAATGTAAAGTTTAATCACTGCATTTGATGTTTGGTAGGTCAGACAGAAAAGGTCTTATCATTTCTATCAAAGGCCTGGCTTTCTTGTTTCTGACTCACATGTCTTGGATATGAATGCAGATCACATGATATCTAAGCCCTGTACGGCTGAGCTGCGCTGTTTCAATCCAGAAGCAGTAGGAACATGTTACTTAAGAAATCTACCAATGGTTGTGATACTTGATTGCTATTATATTTATTTGTGAGAATCTGTGACACTCAAGACTTACAATTTAGCTTGAGATTCACTGTTGGACTGTGAGTTATGTTTTCCACATGACTTTCAATCTGCTTTTCATGAGACTGCACTAGTATTTATCTGCATTTTTCACTCCATCCTCCTGTATATTGTGTTTTGTGTCATGTCCGTTTCAATCTAAATTCTCTTCTTCTTTCATTTGTATACCATACATTTAAAGCATGTTCTCTTGTTCAGTCTGTTTTGTTTGGTTTCTTCTGGCCATTAGGAACCTGTGACGGATGTTCTTTCAGAGATGTTTCTTGACACTGCCAAAACCCCCACTGGAATCTAGTGAGTAGTACCATCTTTGATATAGTTTTGGTAACTAAACGATGGGCTTGCATGCCTATATTTCAATTCACCATTGTAAATGGGTTCTAAGATCTTTTTGTTCTGCCTGCAGTGCTACAAAGAGACGGCCTATAAAGGGAGCCGCGGGCCGCCCAGTGCAGTTTAAATACCCTGAAATGCCACTACTGAGTCCCACTACACTGGAAAGGCAGGAGATTCAGCAGCACCTGGTGCCTCTCTGGGTTCAGATCATGGTCTTCCTCTTGGTGGTCTGCTTGCTTTACCTCATCTACTCATCCATGGAGGAGCCGCTCTCCAATCCTTTCACTGATTTGCTTGAAGGTCTGCAAGAAGCTGCTCTCATATACACCTCAGAGGACTCCTCCACCACTGACGCTACAGCTTAGGTGTCCAACACAGATACCAAAGAAGGTTCATTCAGATATACCTCAGGCTCTAGTCGGCCAAGTGTCCTTCAGACGATGATCTTTTTAAACTGGTATCAGAGGAAACTGTGTGATTAGACTGAATGAAATCCGAACACTCAAACCCATATAGGATGTTAAATTGATGAAATATGTGGTTGGCTAATTCTTTGCATGGTGTGTTTTCTCTGATTGATCTTTTACCATAGAAGTGTATTTTATACAGTTTTTGAACAATCACATTCACTCTTGCAGTCTTACTCAGCTGAACTAACGAGTCGTATATCTTGTGGTTTTTAATGTTTACTTTAAAATAAATACATTTGTTTACCTAACATTGCTCTCTGTGTCTTAATAAACATACACACATGTAAATTAACTATCTTAACACCAGGAGGGTCTCTAGATGCCAAATATGTGTAAATAGGACCCACTGTCCTAAAAAGTATTGTATTTGCTTATTAATAGCTATGGGTACCTAAAAATAATCAATATCAGAAATTGATTTGAGTTTCATTTGAATAATAGCTACTTTTTTTTTCATGAAATATGACCTTACAAATTATGTGGTGTAATGCTGATCCACATTTTCGAGATAACTTCATATTATTTATTTAATATCTAATGATTGATAATACTGTTGAATATATCTGTTGCAGATTATTCAAACCCAAGCAGGTGGTTTAAAAAAAAACAATTCTCGACTGCTTTTTACATTTGTGATTGGCTCCACCCCAGTCCAGGCCCCTTTTGTTGCATCACCAGTTGTCAATAAGGCAATAAAAATGTGAACCCTGATCATGCAGATGACTGTCACTCCTCCTGAACTTCTTAAAGATGAAGACCAAAATCACTAAGAGAGTTTTGACGTTTTTAAAAATTCTGCTGTTAATCCTTGTTCTTTCAGTACTAATTTTATTTGCTGTTGTGATCGGTAGAGCATTTACATTTAAAGTGAACACAGAACTTGGAGAATGGGAAAATGCAACAACAGTTTATCCCAGTTTAAGTCCAGAACAGAAAAAGCAGCTGCTGGAAAATTTTAAAGGTAAGAAAAGTCTTATTACCGTATGTCAAAGGTTTACTTGTTTAGAAATGTTAAAAGCTTCATAAATTGGATGGATAAAGTAATAATAAGTTAAAAAGGTAAGGAATTGGATTTGGGTTATTTTCAGACAATGCAAAACTTAAGTAATTTAATTGGTTATTATTTAGTATTAAACATGTACCTGTTTTTTTGTTGTTGTGGGAGGTACATAACGCAATGCAATACAATAATAATTGACGGATCAAATACATGTTCTATTGAACTGTCATATTTGATAGTTTTTAAACTATATATAGAGAGATTTTCAAGTACACCTAAATTGTATATGTGTGTTTACAGTTATAAATATTACTAACAATTAAAAAAAAAAAAAATTGTTCACTTTATAAAAAGTTTTTTTAAATAAAAAAAAATCAGCATGACCTGAATGTGGACATTTTTACAATTATTCTAAAAGGGCTTTTACTTGTTAATGAAGAGAGAATAGAGGATACAATAACTAGATTGTAAGGTTTGCTCATGTTGACAATGTTTGAAATATGATAAAGTACCTAGCATACTGTTTCTTGCAAATGATTGTGCTTTGTTCTGAATGAAATGAGATTTCAGGGCTCGAAAACCTCATGGAAATCTAATTTCAAAATAAATAAATAAATAATCTAAATATTTAACGTAATGAGAAAATGATGTACATATAAACAGGGTCAGATGTTCTTGTTTTATTTTCATATCTCCTGCAGTGGCAGTTCAGATTCCCACAGTGTCATTTTCCGAGTCAGAGCAGAACACAACTGCCCTGCAAGAGTTTAACCTGCTACTCAGGAGGGGTGAGCAAGTGATGATTTAATGTTTTTTTTTTTTTTCATGCTTCATTTGTAAAATATAATCATTACAGATTAATAAAGGTTAATAATGTTTTTCAGTCTTCCCAAAGATCTTCTCCTCCAGTCTGGTCCAGCATGAGACGGTGGGAAACTACAGCCACCTGTTGACGGTGCCAGGACGTGACCCTGATCTGGAGCCGTACATGCTGCTGGCACACATTGATGTAGTGCCAGCCGATGAGGCGGATGGGTGGGATGCTCCTCCTTTCTCTGCTCGAGAGGTCAACGGCTTCATTTATGGACGAGGAACCATCGACAATAAACAGTCTGTGATGGTACAGAGAATCAGCACTACTGTGTTTTTCACATCTGTTCGGTCCAGCCTGAGGTTGACTGTACCCACTTAACAATCGTCTTTGTCAGACGTTGAAATGAGATCCCCTGACAAGCCAGAATGAAAGTTTTTATGACGTCTTTTTAAAGACAAAAGACGTCATAAAAAGACGTCATAAAAACTTTGTGTGTGTTTTGAAGGGGATCCTTCAGGCGCTGGAGTATCTGCTGGAACGAGGCTACGCTCCTCGGAGAAGCTTCTACATTGGATTGGGTCACGATGAGGAGGTCTGTCTCAGTTCTAATCATAGTTCATCTGCTAAAACCTCAGCAGAAAGCTTGTGTTAATGCAGCTATTAATGGTTTTCTCAGATCAGTGGCCAACAAGGTGCTGTGAATATCGTAAAGCTCCTGAAGAGTCGTGGGGTGAAGCTGCTGTATGTTTTAGATGAAGGTCTCACGATCGTGGATGGTGTGGTAGATGGCCTGATCGGACCTGGGGCCCTGTAAGACCTTCGTTTTACTGCATTAATATGATTATTTAGATATTAAACTAGTGTGTCATTTACATTCCCTTTTGTGTTTTTGTAGAATTGGTGTAAGTGAGAAAGGGGCGGCCACAGTAAAGCTGAGCGTCAGCACTGCTCCTGGACATTCATCCATGCCTCCCAGAGAGAGCGGCATTGGCATCTTGGCGTCAGCAGTTACCAGGCAAGAAAGTGTTAATATTTTCTGTAATATGAAAACTGTGAACATGGTGATCTTAATTAAAAAAATTTTTTCACCTTTAATGGGTCCTTTCATAGTTGACATGACATGAAGACGGAATGGAATATATCCAATGCAAAGCGATAAACAATGTCCATCTGGTACATTTATGAATAAATAAATAAATAAATATATAAAATAAAAATAAAATCCTACTCTGTACTACTGTATTACACTGAAACCATGAACACAAATACAGATTTTCATAATGACATGATTTTTTTAAATAATTAAAATGATTAATGTTATAACTCCGGTTGAATTTTATATTTATAAATGCAAATGTGCTATCACAAACATATGGTACTGTTTTATTAAATGAAGCCAGACTCTTTACTCCAAGCTAATTTTACTAAAGAAATATTACACTTTGAAGAAATATTTGTGAGCTTTATAAAGTGTTTTTTTTTAAATATGTATTTGATTTATTTGATACATTTTGTATGATGTATTATTCATTCTGCCTTGAATTTTTCTTTTTTCCTTTGAAGTAATTTTATACCCATTTTTCTTAAAAAAAAAACAAAAACAAACAAAAAAAACATTATAACTGTATTATGTTGATTTTTACAGATAAATATTTTGAACAAATGCATAAATCAATCAATAAATTACTGTCCCAGGTTGGAGAAGAACCGCATGCCCAATCTTTTTGGTCATGGTCCAGAGCGTGCCACATTTGAGCATCTTGCACATAAGGTAATAAAACCAACATGATATAAAATGCTTATGACATTCCTACAAATACTAAACTTTTTTTATACGTTCTCTTTTGCCTTCTAGTTTGGCTGGCCATACAGAATGGTTATGTCTAATCTGTGGCTCTTCTCTTCGCTGCTCAGCAGGTAGGCCGTATTTTTTGCTTGCTACAGTAACTAATGAGTACATGCTCTGATCTGTGCTACTTTCAAATCACATGTGCAGTGTTTTGGAAGGACAGCCTGACACAAATGCATTTGTGAGGACAACAACTGCCATCACAATGTTTAACTCCGGCGTTAAGGTGGGCTGCTATTCATCATTTATTTTCTGTTTATACATAAATTCACTTAAAATTACTCTTAGCAGTAATGGAGATCCAACTGCCTGCCTCTCTCTGACAGATTAATGTAATGCCAGCATATGCCGAGGCCTTTGTCAATTTCCGCATTCACTCTTCCCAGACACTGCAAGAGGTGAGAGGTCAGCATTTGCACATTTAATTAGTTCATACATTTAACAGGATTTGCTTCACCTACAGAAAATACCAGTCCTTGGAAAACAACAAAGGACGTTTAAGCAGAACCCTACAGTTAAACCTACGTTTACAGAAATTAAATAAAAAAGTCCAGTCAGAATTCTGTTAATCTGTTCATCCATGTGCTCTCACTCATACTAGGTTTCCTTTCTAGGTTCTAAAGCTGGTTGAATCCACCATATCTGATAAGCGTGTGAAGGTAGAGTTTGTCAGTGGATTTGACCCGCTACCCATCAGCTCGTATGAAGATGATGCATTCGGGTACCAGATCATAAAGAAAACAGTGCATGACATTTTTCATGATGTCACTGTTTCTCCTGGTAAGGCTTTCAGCATTGTGCCATTAAATACTGCTTGTTTGCGCTCTCTAGTAAGAGCTTTAGGGGTTTAAGTGGCACTTATATACATCATTGACCCCTGAAGAGCTTCTTCTACTCTTAGTCTTATCACTCAGCAGCTCTACAATTTCCTCTCACAGGTATCTGCGTGGGCAACACTGACAGCCGTCACTACACAGAGCTGTCTCCCGACATTTATCGCTTTGCCCCATCATGGTACAAACCTGGTGATTCTGCGAGGTAGGACACATGGAAATACTGAAGCACATGAACATACCGGCTCATCTAAACAGAACTAAATATTAAACAGCTTACACTTCCCTTTAGATTCCACGGTGTGAATGAGAGGATCTCCATCCAGAACTACGAGGAGATTGTGCTGTTCTACTTTCAACTCATGCAGAACAGTGACATCAGGAACTTGCCAAGACCTCGCACCTAAAATAAATAGGAATTCTGTGGAAGATATAAGCTGTATTCTAATGAAACCAAATTAACTTTAATTTAGTTTGGGGGAAGTATGTTTTATTTTTTATAATTTAATAACTTTATTCAGCTGGATGCATTAAATAGATCAAAGTGACAGCAAACATATTTATAACGATACACTAAATTTGTATTTCAAATAAATGTTCTTTTGAACTTTTCATCAAAGAATCTTAAACAAAAAGTGGGAGGTCACAAAAAAATTATAAGCAGCATAACAATGATTGATTTCAATATTATTACAAAGAAAGGTTTCTTGAGCAGCAAATAAGCTTATTCGAATTGTTATTTCTGAGGGATCACGTGACACTGAAATATTTGTCTATGTTACTGTTTTAATGTATTTTTGATCAAATAAAGCTTTCTTTTAGAAACATTAAAAAACCTTACCAACCCCAAACTTTGGAAAAATACTGTAAATATGTTTTCTAAAGTTGCTTGTTGTAATATTAAAATGGTCAAATTAAATAATGGACAATAAAAGCATGCCACACATGCCATACCAATACAAATGTTAATAAGAAAAGTTACATTTCTTGTCTTCAAGCAAAACCACAGTGATTGCAATTATTTTAAAATCTGTTTTAGTTTTAAAAATTCAAAGGGGTGCTGCATCTGTCTATGCAGTCAGATATATCTAAAATGCTGTTGTGTTAGTGCTGATAACTGGAGGTTAGTTCTGAGGCCGGTCGCAGCACACGCAGAGGTTCTCTGTGAATGAAGGACATCAGCTCAGCTTGTTTATTCACTGAACAGACAATCTTAGGATGTAGGTTATTACATTTTTATGTAATATTTCCTCTGTATGTCAACGTTCATATTTTTGACTTTGCTCTGTCAAGCTGTTAATATTTAATAATTCAGACATTACATAAAAAGGATCAGTCTCCAAATGTGTCTGAGAGGAAAGTTGCAGTACAGAACTATCCAGCCAAGTCATCAGTTTACAGAGAGAACAGATAAAGACTCCTTCAAAACGACAGTCTTTATGTAGTTTATAACCTTGTTATCTATTTTACCTTTGTCTCATTGCTCTCCTTGGTGTCAAACTCTAGTCAATCATTTCCTTGGTTCCATCAAAAGTAACCTTGAAAGAAAGTACAGACCTGAAAAAAAAACCCACAATAAATGATTCTGAAATAATGTTCTCTACAACAATACTGCATATTAAACAGGCACTGGTTTTCAGGGGTAGTCTATGTGTTAGTGCTTCATATTATATTATAATTTAATTACAAGTTTGAATAATGAGCTCATATTACGTGCAGCCTTTCAGAAGGAACTCAAATCTCATGCTCAAACAGCCATTCAATTACTTCCCTGTTGCTTTTCTCCTAATGTCTGCAATGAATCTTGTATTACCTGTCATCTATAATTCTGACCTGCAGGTGATTCTTATTGTGTAAATCAAATTGCTACATAACTGAATGATTTTCTAAATTCTAATGTAGAAAAACATTTGATATTAATTGTTTTTTTTAATTAAAGTTATTTTTGTTAACTGAAATAAAACAGAAATAAAATGTATAATTTATATTTGCTTTAATAATTATTAAAAAAAATTATGTGCATATACTTTAAATAATTTTGTTGGGTGCTATGTTTATATTTATATTAATATATACAGTCATGGCCAAAATTGTTGGCACCCCTGAAAGTTTTCCAGAAAATCAAGTGTTTCTCACAGAAAAGTATTGCATTAACACATGTTGTGCTACACACATGTTTATTCCCTTTGTGTATTGGAACAAAACAAAAAGCTAAGTTGACATAATGTCTCACAAAACTCCAAAAAATGGGAAAAATTGTAGATAAATAAGATTGTTTTAAATGTGACGCTCCTTTAAACTCACCTGGGGCAATATAAAACCCCACCTGAAAGCAGATAAAAAGGAGAGAAGTTCACTTAGACTTTGCATTGTGTGTCTGTGTCTGCCACACTAAGCATTGACAAAAGAAAGAGGAGAAGAGAACGGTCTGAGGACTTGAGAACCAAAATTGTGGAAAAATATCAACAAGGTTACAAGTCCATCTCCAGAGATCTAGATTTGCCTTTGTCCACAGTGTGCAACATTATCAAGAAGTTTGCAACCCATGGCACTGTAGCCAATCTCCCTGGGCATAGACGGAAGTGAAAAATTGATGAAAGGTTGCAATGCAGGATACAAAGCACTGGAGAGTTCTGAAGTGGCCGGCAATGAGTCCAGATCTAAATTCCATTGAACACCTGTGGAGAGATCTTAAAATTGCTGTTGGGAAAAGGCGCCCTTCCAATATGAAAGACCTGGAGCAGTTTGCAAGGAAGAGTGGTCCAAAATTCCGGGTGAGAGGTGTAAGAAGCTTATTGATGGTTATAGTAGGAAGGGACTGATTTTAGTTATTTTTCTCCAAAGTGTTTGCAACCAAATATTAAGTTAAGGGTCCTAATAATTTTGTCCAGCCCATTTTTGGAGTTTTGTGTGACATTATGTCAAATTAGCTTTTTTTCCTCCCTTTTTTTTTGTTTTGTTTTTTTCTAACACACACAATACTAGACATGTGTATAGCAAAACATGTGTTAATGCAATACTTTTCTGTGATGAATTTCAGGGGTGCCAACAATTTTGTCTGTGACTCTATGTATGTACTCTATGTATATGCATATACATACATATATGTATATATATGTGTGTGTGTGTATGTATGTATGTGTATATATATATATATATATATATATATATGTGTGTGTGTATGTATGTATATATATGATATATATATGTGTGTGTGTGTGTGTGTGTATATATATATATATGTATGTATGTTATATATATATATATATACATATAAACAAACTTCCTTGTACCCATATGATATATATATAAATAAAAAAACAGCACACAACAAAATTACTAAAAAGTATACAAATAAAACATAATTTTAAATATTTATAAATACTTATATATAATATAATAACGACATGGGTCATTCAACTGAAAAACGCATTAGAGTTACAATTTTTATAAATATATTTTAAAATAAAATGATGTGTTATTTGAACAATTACACATTTTTGAGCAATCAATGTGGCAGTATTTGTTTTTAATTAGTTATAAAGAAAATTCCAAGCACCACAAACCTGCTCGTCCCCACAGCCATGTACAGAGGGAAAGTGCTTTATTTGGAGATTGCCAACAGGTTTTTCTAACATTTAAAATACAATAAATAACCATCAAATATATTATATAAAGGCATAATAAAACAAAATGCTAATAAATATGTAAAATAAATATTATAGAATGTATAATAAAAAGTTGACACTTTTTTTTGAAAAAAAAAAAAAAAGATATCACTTGACTTCCTCCTTCCTACTTTCTAAAGATTTATTTAAAAAAAGGATCATGTTAAGTCCAATGTTTCTGTTTAGTTATCAGACATTTTGTAAAATGCGTTTTCCGTGAAAATTGTCACTGGGGTTACCTTTCTTATTGGTAACCCCAAGGAAGATCAGTACATCAGGTCTCTGGTGATTCATTGTGTCACTGGACTTACTGTACAGTTGTTGTTGTTTTTTCAAATTAAATAAAACATAATCTTCTTATTTCTTGCATTTGCATTATTTTGCTGTAAATCAAGAAATATTTTATAAAATATTTTAACATTGTTAAAGAAGGTAACAACAGTAGTAATAAAAAAATAGTGAAAAAAAGTCATTTATATGCAGTGTTGGGGGTAACGCATTACAAGTAACGCGAGTTACGTAATAATATTACTTTTTCCAAGTAACTAGTAAAG
>JAUMHG010000030.1:3015771-3039117 GCA_032359395.1 Enteromius anoplus
GAGGCGGAGTCCAGGACTCGGAGGTAGGAGGCGGAGCTGAGGGATCCTCTTGCCATGACGCCGATGGCTGCTGGTAGCGGTGGCATGGGAATGACAGGGTGGGCGGGTGGGAATCTAAATATTGTGCGGGGTGCAGGTACCGGAGGACGCACACGAGGAGCTGGAACGGAAGTTTTTCGAGTGTTCAGTTTACATTCAGTACTCAGATTGGCCAGCTCACCCTCAGCTGTAATGCAGTGGGCGGAGCTCCTCTCCGCGCTCGCACTGTCCGTGGCTAAGTCTTCCGCAATAGTTTTCCACTCCGGCTCTCTCACCTGGTCTGTCGTCACAGTCTCTGGCTCGGACGCGCACCTCAGCTCTGTCACATCCAGTAGTGATGGCTCGTGGGTCGCGCTGGGCTCTGCTGTGGCGGCAGCGGTGGGCTCGGGAATGGGCTCTTCGTTGCGGGTAGATGGTTGGCTGGGCTCTGGGTCTGGAGTGGCACTGGCGATATCATCCACGGGATAGACGGTGAAAAGTGATCCATTACACGCCAGTGTCCACTCCACGAAGGCGGCGAAATCCGCTCGAGAGCCATCTTTGGCCAGCGGCAGTGCGCTGTCTGGAAAGCTGGTGTGATAAGCCATGTCCAAGAATAATCCTGTATGGCTCTCGAGCGATCTCTCCCCCTGCTCCAGCAGGAGGAGAAGATATTCAAAACTGTACACAGAATCCATGAGGGGAAAAACCGGGGAAAAAATTCAAATAAAAACTGACAAAAAGACGGAAATCAAAAGGTCGGGAAAAACACGCCGTTCACTGTAAGGTTTTATGGTCGGTTCATTCTGTCACGCTTGCTGTGCGGATTTGAAGATTTCTTACATGGATTATTTTAGGGAATGCACTATATTGATAAGATATGGATATGAGTGAAGGGAAACACAGACTTCTGGCTGACTGTGGAATATTAAAGCCACAACCTACTGGTGAAGGAAGTCCAGTAGGAGCACAGTCAGGACTGACTCCGCTCTGAGTCCGACTGCGGGGCAGGAGGTAGGAGTTCACCTTGGCATCGGGTAACCACTGAGAGGCACAGCAGGAAGCCAACACCAGCTGGTCTTTCCGCTACCTGCTTGTCTGATTTAAGACACGGGAAGACACAGCCTCTTTGCGGAGGTCGTAGAACCTGGAGATATCTGTAGAGCTGTGGGCTGGGTGACACCAAACACCTTTTGGTGTCACCCAGCCCGCAGCTCTACAGATATCTGCTAATGAGGCACCGTGCACCAACGCTGAGGTGGGGGCAACACTCCTTGTGGAGTCAGCTCTCAGACGTAGGGGGCACGGCTCTCCCTGATAAAAATAGGACAGGGAGATGGCATCCACCACCCAATGTGCCAGCCTTTGTTTGGAGACAGCATTCCCTTTTGGCAGAGCTTGCAGGTTTACTACCTGATCTCGGAAAGGTGTGGTAGGAACCTTGGGCACATAGCCGGAGCCGGGGTCTCAGGATAACGTGAGAATCAGCCGGGCCGAACTCTAGGCACTCTTCGTCGACGGAGAATGCTTGGAGGTCCCCAACCCTCTTGATGGAAGACAGAGCAATCAGGAGTGCTGTCTTCAGCAACAGGTATTTTAACTCGACTGACGCTAGGGGCTCAAAAGGAGCTTGCCGCAGGCAAGTTAGGGCGACGGCAAGGTCCCAAGAGGGTATCAAGGGCAGTCTCTGGGGATTAACCCGACGCGCACCTCTGAGGAACCTGATGATGAGTTGGTTCTTACCTAGGGATTCACCCTCCACTGCATCATGGAAGGCCCCGATGGCTGAGGTGCCGTAGCACCAGGTCCCTGTGCTGTCGTAACAACTCCCGAGAGTGAGCCATTATTAGCCAGTCATCAAGGTAGTTGAGGATGCGGATGCCCATCTGCCATAGGGCAGACAGAGACCCCTCCTCAAGCTTGGTAAAGACTCGGGGAGACAGGGATAGACCAAGGTCGGTGGCGAGGCGTGACGTGAAAGTACGCATCCTTCAGGTCGATGGCTGTGAACCAATCCTGGTGCCGAATGCAAGTTAGTATGCCCTTCGGTGTGAGCATTCTGAACGGCAGCCTGAAAAGGCACTGATTCAGGGCTTGGAGGTCCAGGATGTGTCCAGGCTTGATTGTGTCCTTTGTCAGTAGGACTGCAACCTCCGCACGGTGGGGAAGCAGGGAGGGGACCAGCCCAAGAAGGATAAATGTCCTGGGGGCGAGTCCGACTGCTCTGGGCAGCCCTTACCTGCTCCCCTGGTTCCCGCGCTGATGATCCAGGGCTCCGGGTCCGCATCTGAGGAGAAAGCAGAGTGGTTAGATGTTAACCTCGGGGCACTGGGCCCAGAGGGATAGAAATTTGCTCTTTCTGTGAAAATTTGGGTAACGCAGACCTGTGGGCCGACGGAGGCTGAGTGCACAGATAACGCTCCTGGCTCTCCACCGGGGGTGGGGGGACAGATGTTGTCGTCCCTTCGAAGAGCAACTTCCATCACCTCTGGGCTGCCCATCTCAGGGGCGCTTCTGTTTCTTGCGGGTGTTCGCTTGGGAGCTTGGCATAAACATGCATGGCAGCACGTGACTGATGGCCTCAGCCTGCAGAACTTCTGGGCAAAGTCCTCGACAGTGTCAATGAAGAGGCCAACCTGCAAGATAGGCGCATCAAGAAAGCGGACTTTGTCAACGTCGGCCATCTCAGCAAGGTTGAGCCAGAGGTGTTGCTCCTGAGCCACTGCCGTGGACATCACCTGACCAAGGGCACGTGCGGTAAGCTTCGTCGGTCGCGACATGGAGTTCCTGCATGGCCCCTTGATCAGATCCACCCTCATGCAGATGTTTGAGTGCTTTGGCCTGGTACACTTGCAGTGTGGCCATCGCATGCAAGGAGGTGGCAGCCTGTCCAGCGGCATAATAAGCCCAGCCCGCGAGAGTGGACGAGGTCTTACATGCCTTGGACGGGAACCATGGTGGCCCACGCCAGGCGACGGAGCTGCGCGGGCAGAGATGCACCGCCACAGCACGCTCTACCTGGGGGATCGCCACGTACCCCCTGGCTGCCCTGGAGAGGGGTTAGGAGCTGGTGACCAGGCGTGACGAGTACGGGGCTGGCCATGATCTGGTCATCTCCTCATGCACCTCCGGGAAGAAAGGGGGGCCACGACGGGGCCGCGGTCCGAGAACTCAGATACCAATCATCCAGCCAAGACGGATAGGTCGAAGACACACGGGTCATCACCAAACGGATCACCTTGGCCCCTGCCCCGCACCGACGAGTGCTTCGCGACCCGACTCTCCCGCTGATGCAGCAGAAGACATCTCAGCCTCCTCGGGTGCACCAAAGGATACGCTGAGCCCGGTGGCATTCTAGGGAGCGCATTCCTTTGGAAACACCACGGCGGAACTACGGGTGACGGGAGAAGTTCGCGGAGCGTTCCCGTCCTGCGCAACATTCTGCAAAGTCACGTGAGGTCCCCCAAGCACCTTGCCATGGCACGGGGTGCCTTCTCGCGAGCGAGAGGCTGCACCTCAGTGTAGCGATGGTCATGCGCAGAGAGCGCATGAGTGGTTGAGTGCATTGACTCAGCATGCTTCCGGACCAAGCATGAGAGACAGCTCTCGTGTCCGCCTGAGGTGATGAGGAAACTCCCACACTCAAAAGCGCACAGTCGCATAGACATCCTGGAGAATGGCTATGAAACCGTGGGGAAATTGCTCTTTTTTTGATGCCCGGTTGCTCAGGGAGGACCTCTCGCGGCACTGCGTGCACTCAGTGGTGAGGTCTCTTGCTGGTGAGCAAAAGACTGGCTTGCTCAAGCCTTTATAAAGGCTACCAGTCCCGCGGGTCCGCTGTTGACTGCCCAGTAGAGATCGTAGAGGCGGCGAGAGAGCATGAACTCCAGCAGGAACTCTTTTTTGTAGATTCCCCTTCTAGCAGACTCAAACAGATGAACTGCATGAGACGAGTGCTCCGACGTGAAAAGCTGTAAGTGCAATCCAGCCGTGCCCTCTTATACTCACGCTGTGATCAGGTGCACCTGGCTGTGATTATTGCATGCCTATATTCATTGGCCTTTTCCAAAGACTCGAAAACGATTGGTCTCTCAATGTAACATCGGAGTGAACTCAACTGAAGGGGAACTCCAAGGAGGTGGTAAGCCTCCGTGGAGGTGAGATAGAGAGAGAGAAAGACCTCTGCGGAGGTAAGGGGTTGGGCAGCCTCTGCGGATGCGAGCGAAACCTTAATGGAGGTGGTGAGCCTACATAAAGGTGGATAGAGAGAGAGAAAGAACTCTGCAGAGGTTAGGGGTTGGGATGCGAGGTGTCTTCTCCTAATGACGCCAGTAAGAACTTAAATTACACAATGAGTTTTGATCGTACAGATAAGAGCAATACATCAATCGAATCTGTGAAGGGTCTACTTTAATTTGTATACACATATAATAACAACACAACTTTGTGCATTTCGAAAACGAAGAAAACAAACAGGGTGCGCAGTCTGCCGCGCTGAACTGCGTGATCTTCAATGAGCAATGAGTCACTAAAATGAAACTGAAACTCAGCAAATAATCCACAAAGAGACGTGAGAGTTATATCTGTAGAAAGCTTGATATGTCTACTATTACACTAAGACAGTCTATTTGAAAACAAATATTCTGTGATAAAGTAATTTACATGAAACCAACAGGATGTCCAGTCTTTCGCGTCTACTTCATTATCTCTTAATGCGACCATGCCTATTAAACATGAACAAATGTGATTGTTTTGCTTTTCCCAAACTATAATTCCTGACTGAAATTTTTTAAATCCAGTGAAACGTTTTGAATATGACATCTAAATTTCTTTGGATGTGATGCTGTTTCTTAGCTCGATGTAGTAGACCATAAAACAATACTGTGTGATAATAGTGAATGATGAAAGCTATGAGTCTAAGAATGTTTAGACCATATTATTAATCTATTCACAAACCTATTTTAATAAATATGTATCTGTAAATGTTTATATATACATATATATATATATATGTATATATATATGTATCTATATCTACGTGTGTGTGTACATATACTGATATTAGCATGCTCACAGATGTTTTGTTGTTTGTATTTTAGTGATCAGAATCACAGCAGTACAGAGTCCTGTCTCCTCACTCTGATGGTCTTTTGGAGTGCTGATATTTACTATCACTAGACTGATATTCTATAGTAAAACAAGCTTTTTTTTTTTTCTTGAAAAAAAGCAGCAAACACTTAAATATTAGGTATTATGTAGAGGTTTCACTTGTTGAAAAAAATCTGTTTTCAGGATTGAAACCTCAATAATAAAGCTCAATAATTTATCTTTGCCCTTCATTATGTATATTTTAATTATAATGTGTTTTAAATAAAATACAAATCATTTAAAAAAAACAGTTTTTTTTCTCACATCTCCTCACATTATTTCTTACCTGCTTCAGTCACTAATGGGCTTTAGTGGAGGGGTCTTTGTCTCTTCAGATGATAATCACTGAATATTAATGACCATTATCACTCCCTCGCATACTGGCTTTCAGCCTCAAAACATGTCTTATAAAATTTAAAACACTATATTGTTTTCTCTGAAAAAGTAAGTGGAATGATTTTCACATGATTCTAAAGTAACTAGTCTAGCCTAATAGACTGGTTACTCTCAGTACTGTGCAGGACTATTAAGTATGAGTTAAATGGCCTTATTTTATTTTCACAAAACCTAGTAACCAGGCATAATATTTTTTTTCCTAAAAAAAGAAAACATGTAAATTAATTTTGGTCACAAATTATAGTAGAACAGTTTGTGCTGATTACAAGAAAAATACAGGTTGGTCAATAATATGTTATATGAAGCTGAAAAAAGCAAAAAATATCTGAGCATGTCAAAACATCTCAAGGGCCCCAAAATCACCTTAGACCCCAGAGAGTTAAATTTGTTCATGAAAATACCGCCAGGTGGCGCAAAGTTTATAAACTGACTACAATTTTGTTTTATTAAATAGAGATAAAATAACCAAATAAAACTATAAAAAACATTATAATATAACACCCTTAAAAAAAATATTAGATGACTTTTTAGAAAATTAATGTATAAAAGGTGAAAACAGGACATCATCCTTTAAAAAAGAGAAAAAAAAAAGAGCATCAAAACCATAACGAGAGGATTCACATCACTCACACGCAAAGCTTGTGTGAAAAGAGAAAAACAATGGCCTAAATAATTCTTAATTCTATTTAATAAGAATTAAATAATTCTTGAAGGAGGGAAAAAATCTGATAATCTGCCGGCGCCGCGCAGTTATACGCACTACTGACTAGACTCCTTCAGTCTTCTGAACAAAATTACACCTAATACATTTAAACTTTCAACACGTTTTTTATAATATTTTATAATATATATATATGCTCCCGGGCGCCACAGCAATGTATATTGTCTGTTCAGTCAATATAACTACAGCTGTAAAATAAAAATAAGCTGTAGTTTTACCGGCGTTAAATTAGTTTTGTTTTCGATATTTGTGACACATTCAGCGAAATACGCCAATAACTTTAAAACGACTTGCCCTAGAAAAGTCTAAACGGTGTGACCACCAAAAGGGCAAAGCTGATCATGTTTCACAGCCTTCGTTTTCGTTATTTTCGCTCTATATAATGCCCACTACCCCGCAAAAGCCATCCCAATGTGCATGAAGCCGGGAGAACTCGCTCTCAGTGGAGTGTTCAGTAAGGGACCTGGGGAAAGTGCAAGTTTTCCTCATTTTTTTGCTGTAGCTCAGTGAGTGGTGTTTTGGTAATACTGTAGCTTCTTTGTTTTAGCCTTTTATGCATGTTGTCCACATTTGTGGACAGTTATTTAACTCTATTTAGACTAACACGCTATTTTTTAACAACAATTTTGAGTAAAAGTTTTTTTATTGAAGAATATACTATTCTTCAATAAATATATTTGTTTTGCAGGGAAGCTGTGTGCATACAGGAATATATATTATTTAAAAAAAAAAAAAAAAGCACCCCAGAAAAAAGGGCACTTTCTCTCCAGGAATAAAAAGGGCAGGTGCTCAAGCCCCCTTTGATGTCTCTGTGTGCACATGCCTGGTTTTAGGACAAATGTAATGAATAACCTGCAAACTTCACTTTCTCTAGCATGTGCCACCTTTCTCAGCGCCTCAATCTTGGAGCGCTGCTTGGCTAGCTCAGGCCTCAAATACTGAATATGTATTTCGGGTTTATATTAGGTATCAGTTAAAAAGAAATAGTCTAAATAATAAATAGTAAAACATTTAATGTAGGCTAACAAATTACAATTCACCGGGGGCCCATTTCAGAAAGTAGGTTCAAACAACTCTGAGTTTAAACTTAAAGTCTGAGTTGTTTTACCCAGAGATTAAAAACTCAGAGCTTTCGGTTTCAGAACAGCTGATCTGAGTAAGGTCAATCAACTCTGAGTAGACTAACTCAGAGTTAAGCTTGTACACCGCAATTCTAAAAAGCCATTATCAATGGAGCGCAGATATTACGAATCACCATGGCAACATATGAAAAAAAGAGGTCGGCTTTTTTTTTCTCCAGCTGAACTTGATGTGCTCATGCAAAGTTACAGCAAATATGACCTCATATTTAAGTATAATAAAAATAAGTAAAATAATGTGTGACGTTTATTGACTTTTTACTTGAAAATGTTGTGAATTGGCCGTAATTTTAAAGTTATTTCAGATGAATTTGCATTAAATTACATGAAATAGGCTTCTGCATAGTTTCTACAACAAATTTGAATGTTAGCAGTACTAAAAAAATAGTTTTTAGAATGAGTAATAATCTCACTAATCTAGTTACATGTTCCTGTGTCACCCCCCTGCACAGTGTTTGTTGTTGTTCTTCCCCATGTGCTCAGTGTGACCTAGTTTCTGTCTGTTGTTGATTATGTTCAGGTGTGTCTTGTCAATTAGCGTCATTGTCTGCCGTATTTAAGTTAGGTTCAGTTTATTCATGTTGTCGGTTCATTGATGTCTGCCTGTGAGTATTAAAGAACTGTTATTTGGAGAACTCTGAATCTCTGCTCGTCCTTCCCGCACCAGAACTGTGACATCCTGTTGAAGGTCAGTGAATTATTTATTTTTTTGCAGTAATATCAAAGGTTAAACTTAAAACTATGTAATTGAATCTAATTGTAATTGTCATGTAGGTGCAATCCTGCAAAGAACATGGCAGCAGCTGAAAATTAAATGTAAAAATAAAATTCAATCAGGTAAGGTTTGAGCATGTCAAGGTTCTTTTTTTTTTTTTTTTTTTTTTTTTAAATACATGCAGTGCATACAGAGGCCTTACTTCGCATCCCCGATACAGAAAGCTTCCATTAGCTAAGAAATGTAAGAGCACTGCCACAATTGGCGATGTTAGGGTGTACTCACACTAGGCAGTTGAACCGTGCCCGAGTGCGTTTGACCACCAAAGCGAGGTTCGTTTGACTAGCGTGAGTGCTCCGAAATGTGCCCGGGGGCGGTACGTTTAGCTTGCCCTGGCCCGCTTGGAAGAGGTGTGCCAGAGCACGGTTCATTTGGACTCCGGCGCGGCTCGCATGTAGTGTGATGCGCGACGTCACGTTTCTGCGACGCTCCAAAACAGACATAGCTGGGAAAGGGTCGCTTCGGTCTACGGCAGAGGTGTAATGTTTGTTTAACAATAAGCTGTAAGAGGGCTGTGGACCACCGCGGACCAAATTACTCAAAATTACTATCCACAAAGTAAACCGAGCGATGGACTTCATCGTGTTCAGCGAGAGCGTCAATGTCAATGTCAATGTCAGAAACCCTCCAAAAAAAAACAAAAAAAACAATTGGTTACTAATGTTCAGGCGCCAGACAAGTATCTACTTGTCACAAATGTTTGACAATAATCCCGGATAGCTCAACCAGACAAAACCACCGTTACAAGGGAAAAGACAAAAAGATCCACACTGGGTCTCAAAGTTTTTGCCCGACGTAAATGTAATTCTCTTTGAATTAATACAGCCTCTCCATCTATGGGATCCTCCAAAAAAGGACCCGCCATTCTTGTAACTTTGTTCTTTGTGTGACTGAATTTGAGCAATGAATGACTAAGGCTAAGGCGAGAAATACTGCTTCATCTTTAAAAAAGGAGAGGAGACCGACAGAAACTCAGAGTTTAGAAAATAAAACCTGCTCCTGACCAGGTTAGGTTCACAGAGTAAGTTACCACGGTAAGTTACTCTCTATCAGAAACAGCCTTGAGTTACCCTACTTCCCCAGTTTGACAAACCTGCCTTTTTGAAAAGGAAAACCCAGAGTTTCTCTTATTTCAGGGTTAATATACTCTGAGTTTTTAGAATTTTAAAATTCCAAGTTTATAGTTTATTTAAATGAGCCTTATATTCCGCACTCAACACAAGTGTTAAGTTTGCCAAAATCCACAGGTAGAAGTGGCCTAACTGATCTGAATCTAGCTGGAGGGGGTGGAGGTTTAATACAGGTGTGAATCTCTTGCTTATTCACATGGGAGCAGGGCGAATATGCTCTCATTTATATGAACGGTCCAGACACAGATGTCGTTGCTGCCAGCTGTGTTCATCTAATCTGCGGTCGCCATTGACCTTTTGACAAGAGAAAAGGCTTTACAAGCTAAACAAAGCTTATGATTGCAGTTCAATAGATCTTCCTAAACTCTATTTTAAACGTTAAAGCTATGAGCGATGCAATACCAGAATAAAACAATAAGACGCTGTCTATAGGCAGACATTATTCTGCACGCAAAGAAAATTAAATTAAAATAGTTTTGTTTTTAATGTCAAAATTATTATATTTCGTTTTGTTTGTATATTAACTTAATTTAGAAAAATATTAAGAGTATTTTTGTTCGTTAAATATAAGTTTTTGTTTTTTTAAAGAGCAAGCATCCATCAGCAGCTGATCAGAAAGTGTTTGATCACTTCAGCCTTCTCAAACCATCATATCTAAAATCAAACTCTAGATATACCCACTAAAACAGTTTAAGCCTAAAACAATGTTTATATGTTAAAAATGCGCTATAATAATAAATGTGGGAGATGTTTGTGCGGAGAGGCTTAAGTGCGCTGAGCAGGACGCGGAGGCAAAAGCGCAATTGCTTTCATTTAAAAAAATAAGCCTACAAAAATAGGCTACCACTTTCAAAGCTCAGATGAAAGTAGCCTAAACCTTTTCCATTTTCGTTCTAAGAGACACAAATAACTTAATAAGTAGACTATTGAATGTTAACTAAATTTTTTTTTTTTTTTTTTTTCTCTGACTGCTGTCATCAAATATAACACGCCAGCGAGGCCAAGCTGACAGCCATTTGCTAAAACGTGCTTTAAAGCATGTGCTCAATAACTTATGGTTAAAGCGTCACTTGACGGTCAACAGCTGCAAGTGCACTCTACACACGCTGCGGCGGTGGTAGCCGAGGCGGTAGAAACTCCATTCTGGTTGTCAGCCATCTGTATGTTATTTGCAAAACATTCTCTTGTGGCATATTTCACCCCCAAACCATCCTATGTAAGTGACTTTCTTCTTTCACACGAACACAGTCCAGTTTTTTATTAGTTTTATTTATCCTGGCTCTTCCAAGCTTGGTAATGCTGGTGGAGAGTGGCCATTATTTTGAAGCTCTGTAAATCAGCAAGTTCCAGCTTCTTGACTGACTTCTGACTAAATGTATGACCTAAGTTGCGTCTTCGGTCAGCCAAGAAGCCTCCCATGACCATGCCTAATGTAGGAAAAAAAAATTATGTGAGACAGCATACAGGCATGACCATGCATGTGCAGGTTAGGACAATTTGGTCTTTTGCTGTAAACCGATCTTCCTTTACTCTTTCGAACTGATCGAAGGTTGTAACTTACATTACAGGAAAGTTCTATGAGCCAGGATTCAAACTCAGGACATCTGAAACCCAATGGCCCTGACAACACAACAACCCAGCTAACAGGGAGTGTTTTCAGAATTGCTCTAACATTTAACAACCGACATTTATTTGATGTGAGGTAGTTAAGCCCTACATTAACTGAGTTGCGGTGCAGGCGGGACAGGACAAATGACAGCTCATTAAAGTATTTTTTGGAGTACGTATAAATATGAATATTAAGTTTAATATGTTTCATTAGTTGTAAATCCATAACTGTTCAGATTTTTTGTGCTACTCATTCAGGGGTGCGTTTCCCAAAAGCATGGCTAGCCTACTACTGTATGGTTGCAAGTTCCGTCATTACCAGCGTAGTTAAAAAATTATGTGTTTCCTGAAAGCATAGTTCAAACGAACATTAGTAAAAATGCAGGCAGAAAAGGGCAAAAGCAAGTCACGTTCTTTCAGGCGGAGGGTGTCTCCTTGTCAGCACTTCAAAACAAGCGGAGACTCACACCAGCTCTGTGTGGCTTGCTTGGGGCCGGAGCATGCAGCTGCAGTATAGAAGGGCCAGACAAAAGCTACCCTAACTGCGAGCTGCTGCCACTGAGGTTGCTTCGGTCCCGGAAAGCCCTCTTCGAGGAGGGGGTTTTCGTTGGGGAGCCTCCCAGCTGAGGCGGGCCAGATCGTCTGCCCGCTCCGAAAGGGAAGCTAACTGTGAAGACCGAAGAGGGTGAGGCTGAGAGTGTGGATGAACTGCCCCAGTCAATCAAGTATGAGGAGCTTTTGGAGGTGGTCACTAGGGCCGTGGATAAATAAAAAATCGGGTATAGGTCAATGCCAAATGTGGAACAGATGCTTGCGAGCTATCTGTCAGCTGATATGGCATTGTCCTTAAAGGCTCTGACTTCAACGTCAGCGCTTGTAGGCAAGTGGTACTTGGCAGCAGATCAGGCCGGAGCATGCCTACACACTATGGCTGTGCTCCGAGCCTATCAGGCCGACCTGCTGAAGGATTTAGATGAGCAGGAGAACGTGAGCTCAGATGAGATAGCCGAGCTCCGGAGGACCGCAGATTCAGCTCTCCACGCCATCAAAGAAACAACTTGCGCCATAGGCAGTGATGGTGGCCTCAGAGAGGCACTGATAGCTGACCCTGTCAGAAATAGAAGATAGAGACAGGGTCTGCCTTCTGGACGCTTGCCCCTTCTGGGCTGTGCGGCTGCTACAGGGCTGAGCTGCATGTCACCCCTGAAGGAGACCATAAGACAGTTAGTTCAAGTTAGTTCAAGCATCAAACCATCACCACTAGTAATACCAGAGGCCAACCTCGAGAGGCTGGTTCCCTTAGTAGACAGTTTAGCAGCTTGGAAAGTACTGCCGAATGTGCCTTAGTGGGTCCTGCAGACAGTAGAGAGAGGTAATCGAATTCAGTTCAAATCTCACCGTGGTGAGCCCAGAGCAGGATCTGGTTATGGAACAAGAAGTAGAGACCCTTCCGAGGATGTAGGCAATTGAGTTGGTTCCTCCTCAAGAGAGAAAGTCCGGGTTTTACAGATGGTTCTCCATAGTGAGATGGAGGAGCTGAGGCCCATTTTAGATCTCAGACAACTAAACCGCTCAGTCAGTCAGCTGAAGTTCAAAATGCTCACACTCAAAAAAGCAGTGCTATAAATCAGGTCCTGAGACTGGTTTGTAACTATAGATCTAAAAGATGCATACTTCCATGTGTCCACTCATCCTTCACACAGGAAGTTCCTGAGGTTCGCTTTCAGAAGCAAAGCATACCAATATCAGGTTCGTCGCTTTGGCCTAGCACTTTCGCCCTGAACATTTACAAAAGTAGTAGATGCAGCCCTAGCTCCACTGTGGCTTCAGGATGTTCGCATTCTGAACTACATAGATGATTGGCTAATTGTAGCTCAGTCAGAGAGCGAAGTGATCCGACATCAAGATGTTGTCCTCGATCACATGAAACGTCTGGGTTGAGACTGAATGCCAAGAAAAGTGTTCAGAGGACCACTTATTTAGGCGTAGAGTGGGATTCGACCACGATGCAGGCACAAATGTCCCCTGCTCAAGTAAATTCGATTCTCAAATCAGTCAAGAGAGTGAGAGAAGGCCGGTCACTCACTGATTGCAGCTACATTTAGCGTGATTCCGCTAGGTCTGCTATATATAAGACCCCTGCAGTGGTGGCTCAAGACCAAGGGATTTTCCCCAAAGGGGAATCCGCTTAGAATGTTCAAGGTCTCCTGACGATGTGTGTGAGCCTTAGACATGTGGAGAAGCACTTGGTTTCTAAATCTGGGCCCATTGCTAGGATCTCAGCCCGTGGTCTGTGGAAAGGTCGCCATCTCACGTGGCACATCAATTGTCTGGAGATGCTGGCCGTGTTTTTAGCATTAAAACACTTTCTCCCAGATCTTGCGACTCATTATGTGTTAGTACGCACAGACAACACAGCCGTGGTCTCGTATATCAACCATCAGGGGGGGTCTGCGATCACGGCCACTGTAGAAACTGTTATGTCAGATCCTCCTGTGGGGCCAGAGCAAAATCCTCTCGCTGAGAGCAATGTACATTCCTGGTCACCTGAATGTAGGAGCAGACGTCTTTTCCAGACAAGGGCTGAGGCCCAGGGATTGGATGCTTCACCCCAAGGTGGTGAAGCAGATTTGGAGGGTATTCTATCAAGCAGATGTCGACCTCTTCGCAAGTCACCAGAATGTGCAATGTCCCCTCTGGTTCTCTCTAGCTCCTCCAGCTCCCCTGGGACTGGATGCTATGGTACAGACCTGGCCGAGGTGACGTCTGTACGCTTTTCCCCTGATTGCTCTACTCCCGGAGGTCTGATGAGAGTGCGCCAGGACGGTGTCCACTTACTGTTAGTAGCCCCGTACTGGCCTGGCCGAGTATGGTTCTCGGACCTAAAAAAATCTACTAGATGGCCGTCCTTGGGAAATTCCAGTCAGGAAAGATCTCCTCTCACAGGCAGGGGGCACAATCCTTCAACCCCTGCCCAGAGTTATGGAAGCTGTGGGTGTGGCCCCTGAGAGGGCACAACTAATAGATTTGGGTCTCCCAGATGATGTGGTAGAGACCATTCTCCATTCTAGAGCTCCCTCAATGAGGAAAGTGTACTCCTGAAGTGGAAGCTGTTCACTCCATGGTGCCGAATTCGCCAGCAAAACCATGTTAAATGCCCAGTTGGTACAGTTCTTGAGTATCTGCAGGCTAGATTCTCCGCAGGGGTATCCCACTCTACACTAAAAGTGCATGTGTTAGCCTTATCAGTGTACCACTCTCAGATAGATGGTAAAACAGTTGGTAGACACCCCCTTGTAGCATCATCCTTGGTGCATACAGGTTGAGATCGCCAGTATGTTCTCGCTTTCCCACGTGGGACCTGGCTGTGGTTCTAGAGGCTCTGTGCAAACTGCGATTCGAGCCCATAGAGGAGATCTCAGATCACCATCTTACTCGCAAGACTACGTTCTTGTTAGTGATCTCTTCTCTTATGCAAGTAGGTGACCTTCAGGTCCTTTCAGTGGCCCCTTCTCATTTAGATTTTGCACCCGGACTGGGGAAAGCTGTTCTGTACCCTCGAGTGGGTTACATATCAAAGGTCTTTACTACCGCTGCACCTCGCCCGATCGAGCTGCAGGCGTTTCATCCTTGGAATCTGGCTGCGTGGGTATCTTGTTCCCATAGCATTTCCAGACGCAGTTTGAGTTCCCGAAAAGGAACCTGGAGACATTTCTTGTTAGTAAGATAATGAGCTATAATAAATATGCTCTTGGGCACAAGAAGCAAACTAGCATGCTTTACTATCTTTATCGTTCATTTACATCTTAATATAAAATGCGTTTTAATTACGTATTTTTGCACGTCCATTCTAAACGCTGTTTTTGAAAAGTATGACATAAGAGGGAACCCACGATGATTCAAAGATCAAATAAAGCAAAATGACAGTGAACAAAAATAGTAAATTAGTCAATATGTGTCATGTTTAATAAAGCATCATCTTGGAAATCTCTAATCAGATAAATAGCAAAAGTTATTCCTCCACCACATTGTTTGAGACGTCATTAACAATGGCCCTATTTTGTTGAACTAATATGGATCAAACGACAGAGATGCAACCATGTTTGGGAAACAGTCATGTGGAGCTAGTTCGTTTCCAAAACAATGCATCCTACGATGGTGGTTGATCAGCGAATAGTTGAGAATAGTGTCAGTATTGTATAGTGACAAGATTAAACACAAAATTTTTAGCCAAAGGTATCTCATTATTAAATTGGAGATGCATAGTTTTTGAAATCAACTCATTTTAAATAGGATTTTTGTAATCAAATCGCCAATAAACATGATGTAGTCAATTCTAAATTAAATATATTTAATTAAATATATGGTGTTCAATGTGTGTTATAAACAATCATACCCTTTAGTTAAAATCACAAATACGTTAATAGTATAATGTGTTATAATTCTTTTTAAGATTATTCATGAGATGTTGTAACACATTACAAGGTTTTTTTTATGCATTATGCATTCATTATAGTGCCTTAAGAATACCCTTATAATGTATTATAAATACGGTTTTCGTAGAAAGTGTTACCAGCAGATTGTACTACAAACATTTGTTTAGAAACACTTATAACTATATCAGACAATTGTAAAATAAGGGAAATGGTTGTCCCATTAACACTTTAAAAAAATATATATATATTGCCAAACTCGTCTGACATTTTACCTTTTAATTTACACACATTATTAGTAACAGCATGGGTGTCTCAACGGCTAGTCTTGTTGCCTCACAGCAAATATATCATTCATACAACAATTTTCAAAATCATCTTCATCAACATCAATATAATTTAATACATGTGACTTAATCTTGTTCTATGCCTGAAAAGGAAAAACTTAATAGGATCACAATCTGTACACTGTTTTTATCAAAACAGAGGAGGGAACAAAATCCAAAAAGTTGTTTCTAAAATGTCTTACAAAGAATCTAGATAAATACAACAATCGATATTTATATTAATTATTTAAATATATACATGTATTATACATATATTTTAATCTGAAAATTTTACTCACATAATTCATTTTTTTTTTTAAAGAAAGAAACAAAAAAGTCTCATTACTTCTTTACGTAGGTGTGTCAGATTTAGTCCATAAATAAGGGGGTTTAATATGGGAGGAATGAGTAGAAATTCTAGTGCCAAGAAATTACGCAAATTTTGTGGCAAATTTTTAGAACCGTACCGAGTGTACAGCACATCAAACAGCAATGCAACAGTCACATTAAGCAATGCCAGCAGATGTGGTACACATGTTTGTATGAATTTGTTTCTGCCCTCTGCTGACTTTTTGCATTTTCCAATCAAGAGTATGTATGAACAAAATATCAATACTGCATGTCCAAAATATATAATAATAATTGCATATCCAATCACATTATTTACTGTTGTAGAAAAACAAGAGAGTTTAACAACCGACCAGTTTTCACAATATAGTTTTTCAATACTAGAGCCACATAAAGTGAGTCTAGCTGTTAGTACAATTAGAACAGCCATGCAAAAAAATGGAGTCAGCCAGCAGAAAAGGATGCATTGCAGAATCCTCTGACTAGTCATTATAGAATGATACTCCAGAGGTCTACATATTGCCACATACCTGTCATATGCCATCACTGTTAGTGTTGAAAAGTCACATAGAACAGATGAATAAATGACAAATATCTGAATCAAACATCCAGCATAAGAAATCATGTGATAATGGGATAATAAGTCATACAAGAATTTAGGGTAGAATCCAGCTGTGCCATAAAGTCCATTCATACACAAATTGCATATGAAAACATACATTGGCTTGTGAAGTTTCTTATGTGAGATTACATTGTAAATTATGATCAAATTGCATAACACAATTAATGGATAATACAGTGCCGTCAAGGAAAAAAACACAAATCTGTTTCCCATGGTTTCATTCAGTCCAGAAAGTGTAAATACTAAGACAGTGGATTCATTCTCCAGTGTTGGCTGCATCTGCAATAGTATGAAACGTCTTATAATATATCAAAAAAAGAAAAAAAAAGAAAAAAAAAAAAAATTTAAATCTTACCACAGTCTTTTTGTATGCTTGACAGAGTGTTGTGTAGAAGGCTGATTTGGTCAGATATTTATAGGGACTGGTCTTGTGCTAATTGCCTTGTTTGCAAAAAACAAAACAAAAAACAAACCCCTCTCTAGAGGATCTTTTAAAATTACTCATGGGGCGTTAAATACAACCCATGATAATCAGTTTGATTCTACTTATGTATGTAATGATTGGCCAGAGGCGTCCGGATCCATTTGCAAGGCTTTAATGTTAAACAGTCAATGAGTCAAATCCACAGCAAACTGGTATGTAACAGGCAATCCAAAAGAACAGTCAAAACACAGGCAGAGATCAGAATGGCAGGCAGCAAGAATCACAAACGACAAACACAGTCCAGGGTAATACACGGGTAGGCAAACACAGAAAGAAAAACTCAGTAGTACCACCATGAAGGACGATAAGACTTCACATTGATCGCTACAAAGTCCGTGCCTCATAAAGGCTAGAAAATTACAAAAAGCAGCGGGAAATCAGCCACGGTACATGGGTAAGAAGAGTCAGGGTAGGGACTAAAAGTCCGGTAAAGGTTCCCGCTGCTGACCAACGGAGAGAGCCACAGAAGCGCTGTTTGTGACAGAGCCCTTGTCCTGCGAGAGGCTCCCAAAGCGAGCCCTTCCTAGGCGCCGGGGTCTTCCACGGGGACAAGTAGCCGGCCTTTCAGGATGGTTTTGATGAAATGAGGAGGTTAACTGTGGGTCCAGAATGTTTCTAGAATTCACCCCCAATCTCTCCTCAGGCCCGTACCCCTCCCAGTCGATTAGGTATCATAAGACACCACCTCGGCGCTGAGAATCCAGGATTTCCTTCACCTGGTAGATGTCTTCTCATTCTGTGCTAGGGGAGGGATCTCTGCGGTAGCGGCCTCATCCTGGTCCCTCTCTCCTTCAGGGTCAGCAGCAAGCTTAAACAGAGACATATGGAAAGTGGGTGAGACACGATAATGTGCAGGAAGTTGTAAACGAAAAGAAACTGGAGTTAGTTGTCTGATGATCTTAAAGGTACCCACTTACCTCGGACTGAGCTTCTTGGAGGGGAGACGGAGATCTCTGGTAGAGAGCCAGACCCATTGGCTGACCTGATACTGTGGACCTTCTCTCCGTAGGCGATTGGCTTGACGGGTTACTCATTGAATGGCTCGTTGCAGACTGGCGTGTGCTGTGTTCCAGGTGGCCTCACTACGCATCCAGGAGTCCACTGGGGGAAGGTTAGTGGGCTCCCCTGACCATGGGAAGAGCGGGGGTTGAAAACCCAGGACACATTGAAAGCTGTAAGTTTGGTTGAGGGCTTCTGAAGCGAATTCTGGGCATATTCTGCCCACAGGAGAAACTCACTAAAATCCTGTTGGTAAAGGTTACACTAGGCTCGAAGAAATCGAGTCATCTCCTGGTTGAGCCTCTCGACTTGTCAATTCGAATGTGGGTGATATCCAGAGGACAGACTAACATTGATGTTCAGATGAGAACAGAATGCCTTCCAAACTCGTGAGGTGAACTGGGGCCCTCTGTCCTCTGGGAGACCATAGAAACGAAAGACCTGATTAGGTAGAGTTTGAGCTGTCTCCCAGGCTGTGGGTAGTTTGGGCAAGGGGATAAGAAAACAGGCTTTTGAGAACCGGTCTATCATGGTTAAGATGGTGGTATTATTGTTGGAGGATGGTAAATCTGTAACAAAGTCTATGGCTAGGTGTGACCATGGTCAGTGGGGTATGGGTAGTGGCTGAAGAAGGCCTGCCAGTCGTTGATGTGATTATTTGGTTGCATTACAGACATTACATGACTTGACCTATGTAATGATGTCTTGATTCATGGTGAGCCACCAGAAACGATTGGCCACTATCTTCTGAGTGGCCTGTATACCAGGATGACCAGCACTTAGGTTTTCATGGATGAGCTGAAGGAGGCGTGCACAGAGAACTTGGGGAACATAAGTCTTGTCCTGTGGGCATTCTACAGGAGAAGGGTCGGTGAGTTGAGCCTCAGTAATTTCGGCCATTATATCCCACTGTACAGGAGATACAATCATGGACCGCGGAAGGATCGAGGAAGACTGATTCTCCAGTACAGTGTGATCAAATTGACGGGACAAGCCATCTGCTTTTCCATTTTTGGATCCTGGCCGATAGGTGATTATAAACTGGAATCGTGAAAAGAACAATGACCAGCGAGCTTGTTGGGCATTTAGTCGTTTGGCTGTTCTTAAGTACTCTAGATTTCGATGGTCAGTTAGAACGAGGAATGGAAACAGTGGACCCCTCTAACCAGTGTCGCCACTCCTCCAGGGCTGCCTTCATAGCTAGAAGTTTGCGATCCCCGACATCATAATTGGGTTACACCTGGTTGACCTTTCGTGAGTAGAAGGCGCAGGAGTAGATCTTGGCTGGTTCTCCTTGATGTTGAGAGAGAACTGCACCAATTCAAGTATTTGAAGCGTCCACTTCCCCTACAAACTGGCGTTCTGGGTCGGGATGTAGTAGGATGGGGGCAGAAGTGAAGCGGTCCTTGAGTTCTTGGAAAGCTTTATCACAGGAGGATGACCTTGCAAGTTTGTTGAGCCCTTACGAGTCAAAGCGGTGAGAGGAACCGGGACCTGGCTGAATCCTCGGATGAAGCGTCGATAAAAGTTTGCAAACCACAGAAATCTTTGTAGTTCTTTCACTGTATGGGGTCGGGGCCAGTTCAACACTGCTGTTATCTTTTTATCATCCATGGTAACTCCTTCTGCGCTAATAATATACCCCAGAAAGGAGATGGTGGTAAGATGAAACTCACAATTCTGCAGTTTGGCATACAGGTTGTGTTGAATTAGTCATTGAAGAACGGCCCGGACGTGTCGTACATGATCTTGTTGGTTCTCTGAATATACCAAGATATCGTTGGCGTAAATGATGACAAACTTGTTTAACATGTTACGGAACACGTCGTTAATCATAGCTTGGAACACGGATGGACTGTTTGCTAATCCAAAGGTCAACACTTAATATTCATAATGTCCATTTGTGGTAGAGAAAGCTGTTTTCTACTCGTCTCCGGCTCTGATGCGATTGAAGTTATAAGCAGAACGAAGAATGCGGATGGAACGAGTGGTAGTGGATATTGATACTTGGCAGTCACCTCATTGAGAGCTCTGTAGTCGATGCACGGACGAAGGAAGCCATCCTGCTTCTTCACAAAGAAGAACCCCGCCAAAACAGGTTAAGTGGAAGGACGGATGAAACCTTTAGAGAGTTCCTCCTCAATGTATTGTTCCATGCTCTGAGTTTCAGGTTGGGACAGAGGGTAAACCCGGCCTCTGGGGGGCGCAGCACCTGGCAGGAGGTCGATGGCACAGTCATAATTGCGATGAGGAGGAAGCTGTGTAGCTTTATACTTGCTGAAGGTGATGTGTAGATCATGATAGTGCTCAGTTAGGGTCTCCAGAGTGGCTGCTTCAGACCTGCTCTCCAAAGCGTGTGAAGGGTTTTTTCGTGAATAATTTAGACAGCGTTCCTGATAGGCTGATGACCACTGTGAAATTTCGTGCTTTGTCCAAGAGATCCTGGGGTTGTGCAAAGTGAGCCATGGGTGGCCGAGGATCAAAGGGTGACTGGGTGACTGCGTGACGTGAAACTGTTGGACTTCCGTGTGAAGTGAACTAGTGATCAAGGTGATTCTCTCCGTGACGTAGTGAATCCTTCCAGTTCCTAATGATCGTCCATCAAGGGCTGCCACGGAGACAGGATGAGTACATGGAATAAGAGAAATATGATGTGTGTTAGCAAACTCCTGATCAAGACAATCAGACATACATCGAGCTGTAATGAAGATGACAGTGTGACTTGGCTTACCCGGGGATTAGTGGATCATGATGGTCGGGAAGGACATTGTGCACTCAGGTGTCCAGACTGGCCACAGTACAGGCATAACCAATTGCGAATCCTTCTCTCTCTCTCCTCCTGAAGGGGGTCGCACACCGGACGAGAAGTGCAGCGAAGCGCCGAGTTGCGCCATGTCTTTAAAATTCGAACACATTGTTTTCTATGGGTGTACGCACACCGGCTGCGCAGTTCGGCGTCTGTCCGCGGCGCCCGGTTACGACTCAGGACACTGTTCAAATTACTGCCGCGCCACAGAGCGCCGCCTGCATTGTTTATATATTAAATAACATCAGATTTGTTTCAAATCGTTGTTAATTGTACCAAGATACCACTGCTGCAAATACTGTACAACATTAGTTTACAGCTTGAATTAAATGTAAACATATAGAATTAAAAGTAGGCTATAATAAACTTCTCTTTCGGTGTGCGATCCTCTTCACCCTTCCTCAGCAGCCCGTCAAACTCGCGCAGTGAGCTCGTGTTCACGTTTGTCTCTGTATATGACACCGTGGAAATCGGAATGGCCACTACGAAAGAGGCAATCTGATTTCAACTGGCCATGAACTCGCACGCATAGAATGTGCGCGTCTGGTGTGCGATATTCAAGCTGTCCTAGACGCGGCGCTGCGCTTCTAAACGTACCACGTACCGCGCCCGGGCACGATTCGGAGCACTCACACTAGTCAAACGAACCGCGCTTTGGTGGTCAAACGCACTCGGGCACGGTTCAGACTGCCTAGTGTGAGTACACCCTAAAATCAATGAGAAATGATAGCTGATAAACAAGGGTGTAGAAGCACCTTACCAAGGTCTTTCCTTGCGCTTCTTTACTCCATTTATTAAAGTTTTGATTTTTAATTTAATTCTGACTTCTACCTCGTTTGAATCTGACTCGAATTTTAGTTTCTCTGAAATTAAAATTACAATAGTAAATTTAAATGCTGATCTGAAAGTTAGTTGTATCATAATTTAGAGGCTTGATTATTTTGGATGAGCTATACTTTCAATTACTCGTTCATTGGGGACCTAATGTCGTCGGAGTCTGGCGTCCCATCTCACAACATAAAACCGCCAGAACATAAAGAACATAGGTTAAATAGTCTTTAACCATACCCAACGTGTCAATTTCAGTGATAAGCATGAATCCGGAGGTCTTAGAGAAGGTGCCAACTGCTCCGTTCATTCTCAAGCCTTTAGTGTGTCATATCCTGGTTGTGTATTTATGCGCGCAAAAGCCTCCTCACAATCCTCTAGTCATAAATGATTTCAGCAGTCTAAAAATTAACCAAGAAATTATGTTTATTTTGCCAGGCATAGTAAGATATCAATTAAAGTAATTCAATCAACATTTAGTTACACAACTGATCCGCATAAAACGTTAAATAAAATAAGAAAATATTTCAGAGAGTCATCATACCTGACAAAATAGAGAGACACATTGCAGCATGTGAGAGACCTGAAGGTTTAGCTCCAGAGACCCTTGCATACATGCAGCGTGGGGGTTTTGGCTACAAAATTTCCCCTTTGCTGTTTCACTGTTTGCCTTAAATACTCCAGACCAACACACACACAAATCTTTGCATCAGTTGTAAAAACACAAAAGACCTTTGGTTTGTCAGAAGTTCTCGCAACCCCAGGGTCGCACCTGGTTAGAGGTTCCCATCTGTCCCTTAGGAGAGGACACACCCCTTAGCAGTAAACCCAAATCTATAAAAGTTTTTAATCTTTCTAATAATATAAGTGACTGCTGTGAAATTGAGACCATTTTACTAATATAACACACATAGTATATATATCTTCTTAGTGAGAAAGATGTGAGAATGAGAAATGGGTAATTCAGAGAAGGGGTCGTAAATGGGCAAGGAGACCGGGGGGTGGTTGTTTGCTGTCTTTGAAGATCCCTTTCCCAGATTAACTTTTATTGTTTTGTTGCACGGCCTGTACCGTGAGAAACATAGGTAAGTCCCAGGTAAGTAATCGGTGCTCATTAAACAGAGTGGGTTGCGAACCAATGATCGCTGTGACATCATCTACAGGTAAGTAGAAGGTAAGTATGTAATACTCAGTTTTAGCTGTGTGTTGAATTCCAATAACTTCTCTAAAAGGCTTGGGTGGGCATGCACCCAGACAGACGAGTGCTAGGATAGAGCGATGTAACCTTGAGCTCCGCCGAGGAGCTACTGGGAACTGTGGCTTTTAAAATGTTTGCAGGATCAACGTCAGGTGAGTCCAATCATTAATTATGGGATTGGGTGGCTGACTGTGCTGTGACTGTGCTGAGATCAGCGCACAATGACAGCGACGGTGTGACATAGCTGCTGCTGCATAATGGTGCCACATAGTTATGTCCAGTGTTTCTAGATTTTTCATGTACATATTATTATGGGATTCTTTCATTAACATTAACATTTATTCATTTAGCAGACACTTTTATTCTT
>JAUMHG010000030.1:3046139-3066130 GCA_032359395.1 Enteromius anoplus
TTAAACTTTATTTATCAAATGCAGAGACGGTCTCTGTAGTCAAGACGACGGTAATCTCTGGAAATCAGGTGTCCCCACATAAAGTCTGAGGTTTATTTCTTAGGCTTAAATGGATTAATTGATCAAAACAGATGCCTTGTCATCTGATTGATCATTTACCTTTTAGGAAGTAAAGAGCCTTTCAGTATAATTGTGCAAACATCTTGTGTTTTTGCTGTCAAACCTTTACTGTTTTTAAGAAGTAAACACAAGTGTAAGATCCAACATAGCTTTCCTTTAATATTCCGAGGCATCATCAGGCTTTTGAGGAGTATTTATTTCTTCATCTCTCAATCATCATTGTATTGCATTGCATTATATGTTTGGATCATTTAATTCTTATCTTAATAAGACATATTATTTGAGAAATGATTTAAATCATTTAATGTTGTAAAAATCTAATTGATTTACGTCACAAGCATCAGAATGTAGTTTTAGACCTTTATCCGTATCAGCATCTGTAGCAAATGTTGGGCCTCTAAATAAAAACATTAGTCCTTGAGTACGATGATCCGTATTTACCTGTATCACACTATATGAGTCATAGATAGATGCTGGTCAAAAAACGCATGCAAACCGATTTACATTTTGTCTTAATAACCAATTACCATTTTGTTGAAAGAACGTTCTTGGTGAAATGCCACATTTCAGTCACAAAGTGTGGTACTGACTGAAACGTGTCTTTCTTTCTTTCATAAGGGAATCAGAAGAGGAAAAAGAAGTAAATGTCTACTGGAATCCACATTAACCGTGTGACCAGCCAAACAACAGGTTTTTACAGGGCACGAAGCAACAGTAGCATTGCTTGTGTTTTATACAAGAGGGGCTTAACTAGCCCTAGCATACCAACTGAACACACGTTTACACTGATTGTGCTGATATTTTATTCTGTTGTTCTCCTAATCAGAATCATTTGCTGTATTTTTCTTTAATAATATATATATTTTTATTATTTGACAGCTGTGACATGCTGTAATATCCCAGAATGCTGTTGGACAGTCAGTACTGAGCACTTTCTCCTCCTCCGGTCTTTTGCTAATGTAAAAGAAGAAATCCTCTGTAGTTTGTGGCAGTGTCAAGCGACGTGTCTCAATGACACACTTTACCTGCTTGAACTTGGGTAATCTCACCAGTGAAGCCCTTAATGTGATTTTCCGGCTTTACCCAGAGTTTGATGATGGACTTTGTTGGAAACAAGTAAACCCTAGTAATCTTTGTCCTCGCTGTGACACACCTTTAATTCACATCCAGAGAAATGGCTCTGCATTCATTCCTACTTCAAGCGCATTCAATGGATATTTAATGAAAACTGATTGTGTTTGCTAATTCTATTGTTATAGAGTGCTTTACTGTCATCATGGTGACTTTCCTCTTCATGTTAATGTGTGTGTGTGTAAAACAGACAGAGGCCAGATCCGTTTGCTGAGAACAATGGACTTCCTTCATTCCTGATTATCATAGCACTTGTGGAGAATAAAATGTCATCATTGACAATTAAAAGGGCCCATCAGTTATTGGTTTGCACAATGTAATGATTATTCATGTCATCTATAAACAATAAAACCTGAACTGTTGTTTTACTTATTTAAAGTGGCTTGCTCCCTGTCTCTGTGTCATAAAGGCATCATTACATCATCTAAATGAGCGTCGGTTTGATGCTGATGCAGTAATGGAGCAGCAGTGCGTCAGCTGTTGGTTAACTTCCTACTTAGGAGACTCGCTTTTAATCAGATTGGCTGTAAGTCCATCAGTTCTCAAAGCTTTGAGAGCCTTACCTCATTGTATTTTTCAGTTACTGGCGTTTTGGTGGGTTGACTTTACAACCATAAACCACACACAAAAAACAAATAATGTTGGGATTTCTGAATGTGTCTTTCAGTAGACCGATTAGGAAAAACCTAACAAACAATATATATATATATATATATATATATATATATTCCTTTACAGTTTTGTGTAATGACTAGGAAGCAGCTCTGAGTGATGATGCTCTGCGTCTGTGAGGTCAGCGGTCAGAGAAATGGGCTATTTCAGGAGTAAGTGGATTAGCTGGGAAATCTCAAGCGAGTCTGAAATAGCTGCTTTATTCACTCTTCGGCTTGATGTGAGCACAGAACAGCAGAATTAACTCTTGCTGTTGGAAAATAAGCAGCCGATCGTACAGCCGGTCTGGATGGATCCGGAAGAAACTGTGAAATCTGCATCTTAAAGGAAGAAAAAATAAATGATAGAGTGTCGTTTGCTTTTCATTCTCACAACAAAAGGTGTGTGATTATCAAGTCAGCTGTGGATTCGATGGATGAAGTTGATTTTCTCTAGCAGTTTTGGGGTGAGTAATAGTCCCAACCCATTCTGTAGTCTGAGACTATATCATTGAAGTGTACGGGTAAAAGATGGTGACTTCATTCAAATGCAATTGTTTTGTATGATAGCCTTTATTTGTGAAGCTTTGGATGGATGAAACATTTCAAAAACCTTAAAAAAAGAAAAGAAAAGCAAGAAATATTAGTATTTATTAACAAGTTATATATTATTTTTACATTAATAAGAACTGGGGAAAAACTACTTGTACGAGTAAGTGTACTCGACACACAAAATAAGCAGCACGCTGTTTTTAATAATATCCTAATAACATGGCCATCAAATCAACAAATTACAATGATTTCAGAAGGATCGTGTGCTGGAGTAAGGAAGCTGAAAAGTCAGCTTATAGTTTTTACTGTATTCCTAATCAAATAAATGAGTATAAGCAACAACTTGAAATATTTATTTGACGTCTGTAGTGCTAATTCATTTATCCTGTGCCTAAACAGATATTGCCATGGAGGAGGGAGTATCATGGACTTTGGTGAGGAATGGCAAAAACTTGAATAAAATGGTGTAATGATAATGGAATAATCATCAGAATGATGTTTGACTTTGTCATCTTGCCTTTACATTTAAAAGCCATTTCGAGTTCCTAAAGTAATCAGTAAAGGTTTCCATTGTCTATTTGACATGTGTATTGCAGAATGTTCGTTTTCACCCGAGGAGACTCCTCAGGAGTGATCAGACTCTACTGAGTTTCTAAACAGATCGTGTCTGATTGATTCTTAGTGACGGGTTCCAGGGTTCCCAGAGCCAAATACACAATGGTTCGAGAGGCACTGTGTTATATGATCCCCTATCATATGCAGTGCTCCATGGGATGTGGAGGACCGGCCTGCAAGTATGAGGATCCTTCCCACTGGAGTGAAGAGGATCAGGCCATAAGAGGAATCTACTCAACTTGGTACATGGCATGCAGCTTTTTAAGTCAAGTTACCATTAATTGTGTCAAAGCAGCTTTACCGTATTAAATGGGGAAAGAGTGTGTCGTCCTCTTCTGGCCAGTGAAACTCAGCAGAGTCGGATTGTGCAGAGGATTCATCTGCTTTTAACTTAAACATGGTCTTTACCAAATGTGACCCTGGAGCACAAAACCAGTCATATTTGCTAAATAAATAAACTTTCCATTGATGTATAGTTTTTAGGACAGGACAATATTTTGAATATATATTTGAAATTCTTAGCAATGCATATTACTAATCAATTAAACTAAGTTTTGATATATTTATGGTTGGAAATTAGGATAATTAGATAAAGGTGCTGTATGTAGGATTGACAGTACAATTTCAAAATATTGTACAGGGTTTTTTTTTTTACCCGGCCCCTCCTCTGTACTACTTATAACTGGTTTTGTGCTCCAGGGTCACATATGAGGTCATTGTGAATCAAAGCTTCTCTATGTGTTGAGATCTCCCAGCACCTTTAACACAACTGTTCATCAGCGGCTTGCTTTTACGTCTCAAAAATGACAACTTTTAAGATTTTACTTTAATAAATTCAATTTTATGCACTAACAGCATATACAAATGCATTAGTCCAATTTATGGCTTCATTTTCGTTCTTTTTAGGATCACAGACAATCTGCTGGCTATGGCCCGCCCTTCCACTGAAATTATTGAAAAATATGACGTAATAGACCAGTTTTTGAGGTAAAGAAGATGATTGTAAAAAGAACACTGGCTCTGGATAATGTGTTTGATAAACCTTTATAATGTGCTGTCTCGTCGTGTTAAGATGTGGTTTGAAGACAGTTATTAACCTCCAGTGCCCGGGCGAACATGCCAGCTGTGGAAACCCGCTGGATCCCGAGAGCGGCTTCACTTACCGACCGGAGACATTCATGGAGGCTGGCAGTGAGTGACACTTTCTTTTTGTACATTCTGCCTAAATATCAATATGTTTTTGTCTAATGTAAAGAATCGTGACACGTTAAGGGGGTCATATGATGCGATTTCAAGTTTTCCTTTTTGTTTCGAGTGTTACAAGCTGTTAGTACGATTTTTGCAAAGACTAAGGTTTCAAAATCAAAGCGATATTCTTTAAAAAAGTTATGACTTGTCCAGTGGGGTTTTTTTTCATACAAAGACAGAAGGCGGAGCTACAGTATTATTCTGGCTGTAGTGTTGCTGCGGGCGCCATGTTCTGGAGACGCTGTGTGTGGTTGTGTTAAGTTGTGTTTCCAACACTGTTCCAGAACAGTTGAACACAAATATTGGAGTGTGTTCAGCACATTTACGGAGGACTGATTCCTGTAGCTGACAGAGCAGTCTATGCTGGCTGTGCACAGAAACTAGATAGAGAGGCAATTCTACCTCTGCTGCTGACGACTCACAACCTTTAAGATAGTTAAGTTTTCTTATAAAAACAACCTGCTACTTTTCAAACGTAATTTTGAGCGGTGAACGGTAGTGCTGTTGTCGTTTTTTCCGATTACAAATGCAGACATGGTGTTATGTTTACGAGCCGCGATATAAGGACAGTACTAAGTCATGATAATCAGTAATTATTTCTCCACTGGAAGCAATAAATACCTCATTTGTAATGACTTTTATTGTTTTGGTGTCATAGCACCGGGACACATCATCATGTTATGGTAAGGAACATAACATTTCCATCAGAGGCTTGCAGTATTCGGCCAATCAGAGTACACCTCGCTTCTCAGAAAGATGAGCTTTGTAAAAATTGACCCGTTTCAGGAGGCGGGGCTTTGAGGAGGAACAGTAATGTACAATGTGGTAAAACAATGTTTGTTTGTTTTTTACCTTAAACCTCAAACACACTGCATTACACCAAATACACAAAATAATGGTCTTTTTAGCAACCTCATATGACCCCTTTAAAAAAACTGTAAAAACAGTTGCTGTGGTTGTTCTTATGTTTTCAGGTTGTAAAGGTACTCTTGTTGCTCTATTTTAGTATATTTCTACAACTTTAGATGGAATGACTATGGTGTGGCATCTCTTACATCTATTTTGGACATGGTGAAAGTCATGTCTTTTTCCGTCCAAGAAGGCAAGATTGCTGTTCACTGTCATGCAGGGCTTGGCAGAACAGGTACAGTTCTGTTTTATGTGACTAAAATATATTTAAAATGTAATAAACATACCTGATTTAAAGGTTGCTGGTTTGATCCTTACAAGCAGCCATAAATGATGTCCTCGCAGCATACTTAACCCCAGGTCACTCCAGAGGGATTGTCTGGGTTATAATGTTGCCATAAGTCTCTTTAGTTAAAAGATTTGCGTAAGCACACTACCCATGCAGTGAGCACAAGCTTCTTAAAATGGTTTTTGTCAGGGTTGGTTTTGAGCCATTGACTTGAGGACAGCACTTTGGGGTGACTCAAGTTCCAGTGTGTTCCTTTCATATATGCATTTAACAGATGATTTTACTGCATGAGAATATCATAAGACCTTCGTTTATCTTTGGAACACAAAAGAAGGTTTTTCTACCTGAGAGCTTTCTTACCCTCCATAGACAGCAAGGAACCGTTCATGGCACAGAAATGTAGTGAGGACATTGTTAAAATAGTCCATGTGACATCAGTGGTTCCACCATAATTTTATGATGCTGAGAATACTTTTTGTATACCTTTTGGGGCCTTGAATTTTCATTTTAGGGTAAATGATCTATTTAAATGTTTGCAACCAAACTGTAGTGTAAAGATATGTAAACTAACTGGATATTTACATGTTGTTGTCAGGTGTGTTGCTGGCCTGTTTCTTGTTGTTCACCACACAGATGACAGCAGACCAAGCCATTCTGTTAGTTAGAAGCAAACGACCAAACTCGATCCAGACTAGAGGACAGCTCCAGTGCGTCAGGCAGTTTGCTCAGTTCCTGGTTCCATTAAGGAACGTGTTTGCTAACGCCGAGCCTAGAGTGCTGCCTGTTTCTCTTTCACAATACTTGATCCGCCAGAAACACATACTGCACGGATACGAGGCTCGGAAGTTGAGATACATGCCAAAGCTCATCCCTCTTATCTGCAGGCTCCTACTGGACATTGCAGAAAATCGCCAGGTTATCGAGGAGGACGTTGTCGAGGTTCCTGATGTCACACCTGTGGTAGAGAAATCTTTTAATGAGAGTTCGACATATCAGTTAAATAGAGAGATTTTGGGAAATGGGATGACTATGATCAGGCCACGTCTTCCAGGTCTACCCAGAGCCTGTAGAGACAACACACAACCTCTTTACTATGTCCGTAAGAGCCTTAGCTACAGTGAGTCTGACCTCCAGAGGTTAGCAGCATCTTTAAATCTCTCGGATAACCCTCTTGGCGTTTTAGCAAGCATCCACTCAACTGCCATTGGCAATCAGCTGGGAGCTTTCAACTGTGTTTCCCAGAACTACATCATGCCTTCTCTGGAGGCTTGTAAGGACAATCCCATCTACAGCTCAACCAGCAATATATGGGAGCTAAAAACCCTTATGGACCAGACTGAAGGATCTCCCCTGCTCAAAAACAGGAGGCAGTCTGTTTTGCAACGAAGCCAATCTCTAGGTGTTTCAGATGACAAAAGCACAACGGGCATTACCAGAATATTGTCCTACTGGAGGAAAGACTGTAAGCAAAATACTGTCCCTGACGAGGCTCAACACAATGAAAAAGAGCATTCGGAGGTCCCCTTCATCACTGTCCAGTCCGAGTTGTCTTTGGAGTCACGTCGCCTCTTGGTGGCTCAGTCCCTTGCGGTAGACCTCGAGAACGATGGAGATAAAGAACAAATTCAGAAGGTGTCTACTTGGCAGGTAGGTGCATACAGTGATTTACTAAGAAGTATTGAAGGTAATGGCATGGATCGACAACTACGGTCATGGAGGGACACAGTTTTGCAGGGTTTACTTCAATCCCTAACTGCAGAACGTTGATTGGCTGATAGAAAAATCATTACTTGTGCATGCTACAAGGGGAATGAAGCATCTCCTTCACTCTTTCCAGCACGCTGCTCATGCATGTTATTGTTGGTGGTGGAAATGCAAAGCGGATCAGGGTGTACAGCCCCCAATCTGTACTGATCTGCTCAGTGGAAACAATCCATATGTCTCCATATGTCATGGGTTTGGGGGAGGAAGGTACTGAGAATTGAACCTGCCCTAATCAAACACATCTGAGAGGTTCAACCAAACTTCTTGAAAATAATAGGAAGGTGTGTTTGATTAGGGACAGAATTTAACACTGCAGGACAGTGGCCCTCCAGGACCAACCTCGTCCATCCCTGGTCTAGGTGTATTTAGGAGCTTCAGATGTTCCACACCTCAAGACACGAGTGACTGCTTCAAGACTGCTTCATTTTAGGAGGAACTGCTTCACAGTGTCCTTTATATGCCTTTAGATTTTAGAGAGGTTGCATGGCTGAATGGCTTTTTAGTTAGGTTCAAACACAGTTCCGGAGGAACATGTTTATTTAATCTGACTATTCAGCACCTAAAGAGGCATATATATGTAGAAGATGTTCTTCTGGTATTCCTTACCTTCTCCCCGGTCACCACTGAGAAAATCCAAGTAATTCCTACGGGGTACATTGTGCTCGGGTCAAGCCTGAAAACAAATCAAAACTCCTCTTGATTCAAGATTATATGGACACGTGAACTTGTTAAATGGCACTACTAATTCATCATTTTCTCTGTTCCATTACAATGCCTAATGTAGTTGTTGATCCAATAGGTCAGGGGTTTGTTGGCAGCTCTGCATCCCAGTCCTTACAATGACTTTAGCATATAAAGTTTTAGTCTGGCTACCTCCAGTCCATCCTCATAGTCTCTTTACATCATATAGAAAATATGACCATAGTTCGTTTGTTTGTTCTTTTCTGCAGGCAGATCTTAATTGTCAAGGTGCATGGGAGCGATTGTGTTTGGAAAAAGACCCATTTATTTTGTCTGGAATCCTGTGGTCCTGGTTAGAGCAGCTCAAAGAGCCAGTCATCTCAGCTCATGACCTTCACGCACTAAAAGAGGCCAACCAGGACCCCCAAACTGTGCTCAATTGCCTAGATAGGGTAAGATCTTTTAATAAATCAAATCTCTTTTTTATACTGTGGATAAATCCAAAGTTCTGGCATGAAACTTTAGATGGCGCAGTCTGGTAGTTCAAACTCAATTTGACACAATGACATCATCGCATGGCGAAGCCAATTGGGTCTTTTTGCAACAGCAGCTCAACATTCAAATACTGGCCTAGTGCTTTGTAGTGATGGCAAAGTGATGCGTTCTGAACCAATAATCCTTTCAACACAATTGTATTGAGATTGTGTATAAACAATGGTTGTTATCAAAGTCATTCATTTATGAAACTGAGGTGCTGAGGTTGGCTTTGTTTGAACCAAACGTGACGTGAGAAATGACATGATTTTCAGGTGAATGAATCCTCTGACGTTATAGATCACAAGCTTTTGATAAAACGGATCAAGCTCGGATACAATGCTGTGTGAAATGTTTAGTTTTTTTAAAATGTGAAATGTTACAATGTGAATTGTGTTGTTTTTTGATACAAACTATAGAGCTTCTATGTTAAACGTAATATCAGTAGTGCTTGCTGTATCAGTTGTAACTCTCCACCTCCATTTGTATAGATCTGCTACAGGGTGATCATGTATGCTGTGGGGGTTATTCATATAAATGTGTAGCACAGCAGCATGTTGTGGATGCATTGGCCACAGTTCTGCCAAAACCAAACACATTAACATTGTTATGCACATTACCATGCCAAGAGTTGTCATGACAGAACTTGGTTCATTATGACTAACAAGACATTTTCCATTGTAATTGTATTTTTTTGGTCCATGATGTGAATCCATACTTATTACCATCTTCAGGCTTCAAGAGAAACAGGGATGTGCATTCTGGACTGTTTCGCTCATTTATTATTAATACCTGAGGAAGTTGAGAGTGCTTTTCTAGATCGAGCGGCAAAAGCTTTCACAAAGGTACTGTGTTATTCGGAGATTTCCTGAAATGGTACCATTGGTGCTTTTATTAACTTTTTTAAATGACTTCTCTCTAGATAAAAAACACAGACGGTGGGAAGAGTGTCCACGAAATCATGAAGGGGGTTTTGAAGCCTGTTCTGCATCACCTGAGATCAGCTGCCATGAATGAGTTTGAGGTCTAACTCATGCAACAATAAATAAACTACAGTTAACAGAGAATGAGTTTATTTACATCTTTTGTCCAAAGACAAGCTCTAGACACCTGCTGCTGCAGTTTCTGTGCTTGTCCCTCAGAAGAATCCAACACAATTTAGCCCACTGATATACTGAATTATAATTGTACCATTTTTCCATGTTAGTAAATGTGTTACACACAGTGAATTATTTGATGTAAAAGAAATACCATACACTGTATATCATGTGCCATAGTGCTAATACTTGAAAGCATTGCAACTGAAACCTCTCATTTTTGTACCATGTTTGTACAGTTATTTGTAATAAAAGAAATAGATTGCACATAACTAGAAATTCAATCTTCATCTTCATTTTACAGTAGCTCACTGTTTATTGCAAGAAGTTATAGTGATATAATGCTGTGCAGACAATCACACCAATGTGAAAAAAAAATATTCAAAGCACTATCAAGGTTTTGGTCAGTAAGTACAAAAGCTCTGAATACATGGTGGTTTTAGGTCAGAAATCAAAGGTATAAGCCTTCAGAACATCCTTCCCATCCACCGACTCCACAGAACCCACAATACTTGAATGATCACAGGCAATGTTGGTGAATCCCCTGGAAAAACATATAAAAAGAATCAGTTGTACCAGCGAATGCAGAAATGCACCCTGACAGTATGAGCTCTGATGCTGTACCTGGATCTTGTTAAGGAGCCTCCGAGCAATTGATACCGGCTCTCGAGCGAAAGCCCATGCTCTGGATCATTTCTCCAGGTCAGTATTCTGAGAGACAGGTCACGAGAGGCTGTCACCACGCGGAAACTGTCCTGTGAGATTAGCACAATGCATCTCTATGCGTGAAACCATTCACCGAGAGAGTTCTGATATTGAATGGTCGATCAGCTTACCACACAAAGAGAAGTGACTGGCTGTGAATGGTCTTCAAAACTGGCGACAAGTTCTCCTTTAAGTGTGTAGACCTTCAGATGGTTTCCGTCTGTAACTAAAAGAGTGCTGCTCCCCTTCGCCTCGAGAATGACATCTGAATGATGGCTTAGCGCCACCGGAAAAGAGGCGACTTGCTGAGCTAAAACGAGAAGACATGACATGTTGTATCAGCAGAGATTGCTGCATTGTTCATAATACATTTGTAAATGGGCACAGAAATATAAATACACATTTCTGATTTGTTTGGACAGGACAATATTTGGCTGAGATACAACTATTTGAAAATCTGAGGTGCAAAAAAAAAAATCTAAATGTTGAGAAAATCACCTTAAAGTTAGTTTTTATATGTTTACCAAATATCTTCATGGAACATGATCTTAATATCCTAATCATTTTTGGCATAAAAGAACCCACGCAATTTATTATTGTTATTTGCATCTTAAGGCTAGCAATGCATTTTAAGGCCAACCTTGTGTTTCCTTTTTGTATTTGGATTCCTTCATGGTCAGGTCAAAGACTGAGAGTGTTTTGTTGTGGAAGCGGCCGTCAGAATAGATGAGTGCGAGCCGAGCAGGGTGAGATGGGAGAAACACGGCGGCGAAACAGCCAGCGACCGGCAGACTCTGACTCAGACTGTCCTCGTCTTCAGCAGGGAAACACACACTCTCACTGTAGAAAACCTCCCCAAACACACACCATCAAAATCAATGTCGGTGTAAAGCGATCGTTATTATGAATAATGTGATGCAGGGGTGAGTGAGCAGTTCTTTTTTGAATGAATTCTGAACACAAGCACATGCTCTTTTCACGATTAATAACCCTTTGTGTTAAACATCATCACAATGTACAGATAAACTCACTTTTACAACCTCATTGTGTTTAAAATCATGCTCCTGGATTTTTTATATAGACTGAAAGAGCTGTCAAAGCTTAATAATGGTGATGTTAAAGTCATGTGGTCTTCTTTGTTTTTGTATAGTTTATAGTCTACTTGTTTATATCTCTTTACTTCTGGCAACTGTATTTAAGCTTCAAAGCAAAGAATCCTAAAAACAATGGTAAAATCATGATTGTGATGAATAGTGTATTTTCTTTTGGGCTGCAAAGGGGCAGAAATTTTCTGAAAACTTTTCAAGGAAACTTTATCTTGGGAATTGTGGAAATATTACAAATTTGAAATTTACAAAGAATTGACGGGACTTTTTTTAAATTAATTGAAAATTGTGGGAAATTTACAAAACTGTGTCATATACAAACATAAATGTAAACATTTTGTTGGCTTATAGGCCCACGTGCATGCAAACTAACACAAATTTATTTATTTATTTTTACATTTTATCAAGGGAATCTGCGCACAGTATATTACACGCAGCACAATGACGTTTTAAGCTTTTTTTATATATTTATTTAATTTTCCTGAATACTTTGGCCTACTGAAATGAACCTTTGGAGATGTTGTGTTTGCTAATATTGCTCTTAATATTAGTCTCTTAAAACAGGTTTACATGTATGCGAGGTCAAAAAACACTTTAGTTTTTCTAAAAATAGATTTCATTTTACCCCATCTCTAAATGATTGGTAAACGACTCGTGTGAAGCAGTTCAAAGAATCAGTCTGTCTAAGCCCCTCCCTCCCGTGAGCCCTCTCTGCTGCGATTGGTCAGATATCGCAGACATTATGCAAATATATCACTTTGTGACGTGGATCCGTAACAGAAAAAGATTCAAATTGCTGATGACTCGTTTAGGAGAATGTGAGCCAGTGCTGTGCACTGTTTCACATCTATTCCAACTATGAAATCAGTTTGCCATACCTTTGGGCTCAAGTCAAAATTTGCTTTGGAGGCAGCGAGTATCCATTTTTTATCTGGTGACGAGCGGAGGAGGTTTAAACTGAAGGAGTCACACAGCACGTGCCTGGAGACTTCAGACAGCGCAGGGCAAGTCAGGACCACCAGAGAGCCCAGGACAGTTCCCACCTAAAAACACAAGACTTGCACTCAGTGTCACACGATCCTTCACAAATCATTCTAATATGCTGATTTACTGCTCAGAAAACATTATTATTATTATTATAATATATTATTATGCTGCACATGACAAGCATACCATGAGGAAAGAGCTGTCTTTGCTGTTGAATGACAGCAGTGTGGTCTTGGAGAATCCAGACTGGAAGCAGGCCACTTCCTCTCCAGTCGCACCCTTCCAGGTTTTGATGGCTCCTGTGTCATCAGAAGTGACCACAACCGACTGCCTCGGCTCAACCGTGATGTTCAGCATAGGGCTCTGAGCAGGGCTTGACCATAAACTAACACCCTGCATGGAATATCAAATGACACGAGGAATGAAATATGTCCCAGGCAGGCCTCTTGAGATCTTCCGAGGTCTCTGCCACATGCAGAAGCGAGTCTGTGATACCTTGTGAATGTCCCATGCTCTGACTGTGCCGTCTGTAGATGCGCTGCAGACCACTGGAGTCTGCTCCCACACATCTGCGCAGCTCTCGTTTCCAGCCAGGTACGCCAAACCAACAACCCTGCCTGTCCAATCAAAAAAAGACTTGTGAAGACAAAATCAGCTGAGCATGATATAAAACAGCTCCCGGTGTTATTTACACCAGCTTACAGCTACAATGAATGGAGGAGGAGGTCCCTTGCCTTTATGACCTCGTAGGCTTTTGCAGGTGTAGTCCGCACCTGACCTGCCTGTCTTCATCTTCGTCTCCAGGTGAGAGCGCCGCAGGTAATAAGTCTTCCATGAGTGTGTTCCCGAAACATTGCAGAAACTCCATCTCTGTAGACACATTCTCCTGCACAAGGACTTGTTCTTAAGAGTCTCATCAAGCGATATAAGCCATTCGGCAGCACATATTGCTAGTACAGATAATTATCTTTAGTGACGTACCTCCACAACCATGGCGTCTCTGCAGCATCATACCATTCCTAAAAAATATATATTTTGTAGAGATGTTCAAAAGTCTGACTGCTAGTGAAAATGCTTATATTTCATATCTATCTATCTCTATATATAACTTTTTTGAAAATATATGTCTTTCTATATACATAATACACAAAACTGCTGTGAAATATTTGTTTCCTATTTTAGTATACTTTTAAATATAATTTATTTCTGTCATGCAGCGCTAAATCATTATCTACAGTAGTCTTCAATCACATGATTGTTCATAAATAATTCTAAATTCATGATTTATTATTGGTGTTGAAACTGTGATAAATCTTTAATAAATAAAGTTTAAAAAGAACAGCATTTACTCAAAATAATTTCTAAGAATATGTCTTTATTATCACTTTTTTTACTCCATTTAACACACTTGTTGAATAAAAACATTAATTGTTTAAATTGACTGACCAAACTTTTGAACAGAAGTGTATGTTGTAGCACAAAACGTATGTTGTGAATACACACTTTTCTTTTTCCCTTTCTATTCATCAAATAATACTGAAAAAAAAGTATCACAAATCTCAAAAATATATTAAGCAGCACAACCGATTCCAACCTTAAGGATGATTTCTGAAGGATCATGTGACTGAAGACTGGAATAATGGTGCTGAAAATTCAGCTTAGCTCCACGTGAATAAATTATATTTTTACATATATTAAAATACAAAACTGTTGTTTTAAATCGCACTAATATTTCAAAACATGACAGCTTTTTTTAAACAGATAGCCTACAGCCTCGATGGGCATAAGAAAAAAACCCCAAAACATCTTACTGATCCCAAACACTGCCGTTGAAAGAGTGACAAGGCATCTGTGCGTTCACCTGTGTCAGGAGATCTGCTCATTCAGTGTCGCTTACCTTGCAGACTGTGGATGCTCTGATTAAATCTTCATCCTGAAGAAGCGAGAAAACACTGATCAGGCAGTCCAGAGGTAAACTTTGGCACATCTCTGTTTCTACAGCCATCACAGCACTGCCGTGTTACTTTCAGTTTCGGGGTGACGTCACCTTGACGCATTCTACGGAACAACCCCCGAGTCACGAGATTACGTAATAATTTAATCTTTTACATTTATTTTTTTCTTTTCAAATCGCAAAAATATTACATTGGTTATTATCGTCATAATTTATTCACTTAAAAAACATCAAAAGCAGCGTTTAAAGTGAACAGAAAATAAAAGACGGCTATATAGCAGCAGACTGCACTCGCGGGGTCGACAACACGTCATCAGCAGAGTGGCGCAGCGGAAGCGTGCTGGGCCCATAACCCAGAGGTCGATGGATCGAAACCATCCTCTGCTAGAACCTTTTCTTATGAACATGTCCTCTCCACGCGATGAAACACCAGAGTGGAGACTACTACTAACCTAGTTATTACTGATTACCTATTCAGACGGTTAGAGAGCCGAACTTTGCCAGCATGGACATTAAAACATCATAAATGATCTAAAACTTTTCAGATTGTTTTCATTCATTTGAAAGCACATTTTCAAAAATCTATAATAGGGACTTTAACGTTTATTTTACAGTTAATGTTTTCATGTTTTTATAAAATATACTCTCATAACATTTTACAAACAAGTGCAGATGAGAGAGAAACCCTGGGCCATGCAGCTTTCTATTCCAGACAGACATGCCTCTTTATTACTGCGGTGACCTTCAAGACAGTGCTTTGCTCCAGTGGAGAGGAGTACAGTCATGAAAAGGCATCTTGTCTTGAAATGATGCCCAAGAGGAAAGACACTTGACTGATGCTGAACTGAGGAAACTTACTACTATTTTATATGACAATTTGTGCTCTGTCAAACTTTAGAGTCGCAGATAAGACTGTCTACATTTTAATAACAAAATAAGTTATTTTAGCACATCTATAAACAGTAAATAATATTTGATCATAATTTTTACTTCATAGCCAAATGTGATATCCTGTGAAAGCATTGGTTTGTTAATGTAATAAACAGAATTCACCATAGCCAAGACAAACAAGGTCTACAGGCGCTCGAGAGACACTGACTGTTTCAGCCAGCAGGGGGAGGGATTGCGAAAGGTTTTGTAGTAGTGCTCCCCACTCACATCTCCCTGACATTAGTTTTTGCAGGTCGGGATGTCTGTTAAGCAAACTGCTATAGATTAAAGAACGCGTTTTACACTTTTGCATGCCTTTCTTGAGACTATAGAGACAAACGGATAGACATCTGACTCTCAGGCCTTTTGTCAAATCTGCAGTCATTACTGAAGCTCCTAACACTCCTAAACCACATCAAAATACACCTGACAGCTGCCTGTTTACTTCCTGCTAGTTTATCATCAATAACAAAACCTTTATCTGGACTCTTAAAAGTATTTCACAGGAGTCTCTGTACTTTTTACACATTAAAAACAGTCCTATGTTTCCTTGTAGTCTACATTTTTATGTAAAGCAAGCGTTGCTTTACAATCACTTTTAAATTCATTTTAATAGTCCATATTCACGGATTCAAACCCCCCTGTTATGTTGAGACATGTTAAGAAGTGCTTAGGATTATTATCATCTTTATGATAATAATCCAGATTGGATGTCAGATTGCTTTTATTAATAGTGGCATTTAGGGATCTGAATAAAAGCAGGCACACGACTTCTATGATGTGTATGAGACTGAATGGGAGGGCATGGCAACCCTCAGGAACACGCCCAGATATATAAAGCACAGCTGGAGGATGAAGGCTCAAACCTGCGCCGCGATGCGCGCTCACGAGCTGGAGACACCTTGACATGCGCGGGCAGAAGTGTCCTTGCTGGAAACCCAGGCTACTTCAAACGGACTTCATTTAACTGCTGATAGACTGACTATTCTACCCGAAAGTTCATTTTCTCGTTACGTCTGAGCGAAAGGCAACAGGTCCAACATGAGCAGAAGAACACGACGCTGGATATTTCACATTTTTCTTTGTCTCGGAATAATCTACTTGAAAATGGGGTGAGCTGATTGGGAAAATGCATTGTACAGTATATCAAATCATAATGGGGCTATAACAATGTCTATAAAGCATTAGACGAACATTTTAAGTTGTTCTGTATATTTGTCTACTTTTACAGTTCCAACTGAACTTATTTTTAACTTCTTACATCAATATCTTTACAACAATAGTGCGACAAAGCAAAATTAGTTATGGAAACGCTTTACATAAAGCCTTTATGTATAATCCACTATAAAAAAAAAAGTCTTGCACCATATAATGCATTGTACAATCTCCACAGTTAATAATAACACTTATCAGTCCCTTGTAACACTCTGCATTTTATAATTACTTACGGTAAGAGATACGGTAAGCTAATATTTATAATGCATTAATAACCCTTAATGAATATGCATAAAGGCTTTAAGTAAACCTATTTATTTATTTATTTATTCAGTGAGAGGGAAAAGCACTTTTTTTTTTTTTTAAAGTAATGATGCTTTCCAAAGACATTGGGTCTGCTGAGGGTCATATTAATAATCAAAAATTTAAGTTTCGGAAATTTACGTAAAAACTCCATGGATCATGATCTTTACTTCATACCCTAAAGAAAACTCGACATTTTTGACCTGGCCGTATGGTGTGTGCGTTGACTATCACTACACGTTTTTTGCTCCAGGGTCACATATTCGTTTCATTAGCAACCAACCTTAAATGTAAAGACGCTCTCTCTGATCAACTTTAGGCGATTCTCCACCGTGCTGGCGCTCGGAGCGAGCATCATCTGCAACAAGATCCCTGGCCTGGCGCCCCGGCAGCGCATCATCTGTCAGAGCCGGCCGGACGCGATCATTGTGATCGGACAGGGCGCGCAGATGGGCATCAACGAGTGCCAGTTCCAGTTCAAGCACGGCCGCTGGAACTGCTCCGCGCTCGGCGAGAGAACCGTCTTCGGAAAAGAGCTGAAAGTGGGTATGTTGGAAATCTCCTCTCAAAACAGCATTTGGGTAAATTTGGTGTAAATGTATAAGAGTGTTTACTAATCCGGTTACGGATTCTACAGCTAGTTTAATTTTGGGTAAAACAGTAACCTCTTTTACTAGTCCCAGTTCATAGGTTAAGTTATAAAGATCGACCTGTTCAAGTTAAGGTTTCCGCGCTAAATGCCTGAAATGTCTGGCAGATGAGATACATGAGCATGTTTCTTACCTGCAGTCATACACGCGCCCCAAAGCATCTCAGGAAGCAGTCTTTAAAGATGGCAAGATCAAAAGAAGGGTCCAGGTTCGTCAGAGCTTCCTACCCGATCTCCTTAAACTGTTTTTGCAGTTTTTATATGGCTTGCACATGATAAGCAATGGTTAGGATCAGGGATGTGGGGTATAGGTGCGTCTTCTACATACGCCAAAAGCGTGTCATGTGCAAGCCAACAAACTGTATCATACGCACACCAAGCACAAACAGAATCGTGCTATTGCATGCATTTTCATTGGTGTATAGTTAATTGATTATTATTGTTATTATGTAGTTTCTTGAGATCAGCCTTTTTAACAGTATAGACTTTTGAAGCATGTTTCAGTGTTTGGCTTGGTATTTGCAGCCTGAAGAGTTTTTCCACAGGTGTAAATTACAGAGCATGATAAGATGTCACCTGAGACAAATGGACTTTTACTTTGCCAATCCAACCTGCTTAAAAATAAGGCACAGCTGCTGTACCAGTTTATAAAAGTTCACTGGGTCTAAGCCCTGAGTGAAGTCATTCAGTGAAAAAATCTGGCGGAAAAATACAAGTCTATTGGTGAATATATGCTCCTAATATTATGTTTAATGTCTGAGAGACAATTCAAATGACCCAGAAGCACAATAAACTGGTCATTCTTCTAGCAGACACAGACTAATACATCTTCGCTTTTTATAATCTTATGAGAATTTAGCAAAAATAACTTCCCTAGCTTTTTATAGTTAAAAATATTATTTTACAATTATTTATATTAAAAACGAACAATCAAGCCCAGCCCAGACTTAAACGTAAAAACTAACATAATGGATTACTTTTCTTAAAAAATGTTAAAAAATGTTATAAAATATGTCTGTTTATAGTGTTATCATGGACGTCAGCTCTAATTTACAGTGGTGGTTAATTGTTTTCCATCTGCCGATTATGCAAATATAGCAGTGTTTGTCAGTGATTTATGGAGAAGGAATAAGTGATAACCTCAGGAAGTTCATGTGTTCTGAAGTTCATCATTATTTTTCTTTTGAGCACATTCATACGGCATCACTTGTTTGCTCAGGTCTTTTTTTGTCTAATTTAATGTAAATAATATTCTCTGTCTACATTAAAATACAAAGATTAATTTAATAAAAGTACACACTTATACTTACTATGTAAGTGTCTGCACAACATATGCACTATAGTTGTCTAAGAGATGTGGACATAAATCAGAAGTGTTGCAGTTCACTTAATTGATTTTTTACATTTTAAAGTAATACAGTTTTGGAGATTTCACATTAAGGCAGGTATTTGATGCTTTAGCTGGAATGTTTGATTTCTTATCTCTAAAAAACTGTGATTGCTGTTCTGCAATAAAGTGTGTATGTTATCAGGCAGTAAGGAGGCAGCGTTCATGTACGCCATCGTGGCAGCCGGAGTGGCTCATGCCATCACGGCCGCCTGCACGCAGGGAAACCTCAGTGACTGCAGCTGCGACAAAGACAAGCAGGGTTTCCACGGGCACGCCGACGGCTGGAAGTGGGGCGGATGCTCGGCGGACATCCACTATGGCCTGGGCTTCTCCAAAGTCTTTATGGATGCTAGAGAGATCAAACACAGTGCCAGGACGCTTATGAACCTGCATAACAATGAAGTTGGACGAAAGGTATGTATTTAATTATTCAAGCAAAGGCTTGGCTTTGTGTGTTTCTTGTAAATAAAAACCGACAGACATGATTTCAAGAGGTTACCTTGAAGGAACAGTTGACTCAAGCCGATTTAAGAGGTGGCAATTTTCAGAAAAACAGTAAGCATGGAAGTCCAAATACCCATAAAGTGAAGTATTGACACAAGGAACCTGCTGGAACATTGAAAAGGAGGAACTGACCCCCTCAAAGTCCAGACCTCAACCCCACTGGGCAAATCTGGGGCGAGTTGGAAAATGAACTGAACTGATCTGTTGTACATTCACAGGAAAGCATTTAGCTTGAGCTGCAGAAGACATGAGATACCATTAGTGCTGAAGCTCTCATGAAATATATTAGAGAGAGATGTGCTGTTTAAATTGCCGCAAAAGATAAACGTCTATAAAAACAGTAGTACTCATTTAATCTGATGTACAGTATTTTATGGTAAGAATAAACATCTGCATATTTCATTAACGTTATGAAATGAAATCATGTTCAGGCCAAAAAGGTGAATTCCAGTTCAATTTTAAACACATGACAGATTGTGTAAAGGACTTATAATCGGACTTAAACATAGAGTGTGTTTATTTGTGTGCATCTGGTTCCAGCGATCTGTCCATGGAGCTTGTCTAAGTGTCCTGGTCTCCAGTGAAGATCATCTCTTTGTGCTGATACACCATCTGATCTGGATACGGACTGAGAAACAGAATAAGAGAGAGACAGACT
>JAUMHG010000031.1:13269-23859 GCA_032359395.1 Enteromius anoplus
AATATGTTTACAGTAAGAAATTGACTAAATATATTCATGGAGCATGATCTTTACTTACTATCCTAAGGATTTTTGGCCAAAAAATAAAAACATTTGACCCATACAATGTATTTTTGGCTAATACTACAAATACACCCTAGCGACTTAAGACTGGTTTTGTGGTCCAGGGTCACATATATTTATAAACAGTCAAAGCCTGACCTTTATTTTTGAGATTAACTAGAACCATCATGGTTTTATACTTTCTTAAAGCACCAGCCAGAGTCATCCCCTCATCCAGTGCCGTCTAACGTTACTGTGGATAGTGACAAGGACCTTAAAGCAACAGTGGAACTTCAGGGAGAATATTGCATACATAATTGCACAGAGCTGAAAAGAAGACCTTTCAGAGCAAACGACAGAAAAACATTAGGGAAGAAATTACAAAGACAGCTCCCACGAGCAATGTTTCTAGACAATGTAGCAAAAATACCTGATGATGTCATGGAGTCCGGCTGTAGGGATGTTGCTCCGAGTCCCAATGTCTTGAAAAACATTTCATGGGAAACCCGTAAGTCAAGCCGCCAACACAGTAATGAAATAATCAGCCTTCAAATAATACAGCAAAAGAGAACAAACAGTCCTGATAAGGTACTCCAGAAAGTGATGCTACACCCAAAAGGGGTCCTCCTTTGGTCACAAAAGAGTATACACATATATCAGGAACGATGCCAGGAGGACATCATTTATTTTGATGCAACTGGAAGCATACTGCAGAAAGAGACTGGGTCACCTCCATTCTGTGTATGAGTTGGTGGTTAGAAATCCTCATCTCCGTTACCTGTTGCCATGTACCTTACTTGCGACCACACCACACCACAGCCTCAGTTTTATATTTTCTTGAGGCATTCCAAAGAGACGTGGCAAGGTGGTTTGGAAGGAAGGGTATGCGGTCACCTGCCATGATCATTTGTGATGGGTCAATTGTGTTAATACAGGCTATATGCCTGGCATTTGCCAAAAAAACCCTGACTGACACAATAAACCACTATTACAGTATTGCACATAGAAAAGGGAAACAGGAAGATTATGATGCCTTAGCCATGTGATGAAGAACGCAAAGGAAATATGCAGAAAGTAGTAAGTAGAACCTATTAGTACAGCGAAATCCTTGTAGTACATGTTAACAAAAACATGGTATATTATTGTTAGATGTCTATTAATCACCCCAGTCTGCTACTTTTAGACAAGTGTAAACTGTAATTTTCAAAACATACATTTTAAAAGACACTTAAGATTGTGCTATTAGGATTCCATTCCATCTTAAAGTTAAATCGTTTCAATTAATGCTGTCATGTTAGTGTTACAAATTTTCTTGTAGTATACAATTACAAATTTGATTAAAAATGTTATATTGCTTTCCACAGTGCTAAAAACCACTACCACCTGGCAATGCATGCCTTTGGTGCCCTCACAACTGCAAGCGCTTTAAAAGAACTGGACTTGGTTCAAAGTGCTACAGTTGTCTTCTCCAGTCCATGCTGCGGTGAAAGTGTTGAGAAACACTTCAAGAACCTGCAATCACGGTTGACTTTATTGGATGAGACTACCGAGTCCAGAGATGATGCAGATGACTTGAAGGTAAATGTCAGATCTATTATCTGACCATTCAGATCTAACGGTCTTTCTATCCATTTGTCCATCCATCCATAGACAGACTGATCGAATGAGATCTATCAATCTATACATCTATGTACGTGATACTGAAGTACGTTCCTTCCCAAGGCAATGTTGATTTTCAAAATGGTCAAAGTGGGAAATGTTATTATTTTATTATTATTACTACTTTTTTGTGGTTATCATACTAAGGAGGACATACTGGTAACCACAAATAACTATTCCTTTTAATAATGCAAACCTGTAAGTGTATATCTCAAAACCAGTAGTACAAACAGCATGGCATGATGGATTATTTATTCTTTGAAAGTAAGTTTTTGTGTCAAGAAACAGGCATGAGAATGACAAATTATTCAAAAAGTCTTCTTGTTACTCTGTCAGTGCATGAATTTAGTATGTCCTATGTAACTACGATTTGGGTTACACTGAAAATGCACAAGGCTGAAGTTATTATTTATGGAATATATTATATTTTCAAAAGTACAGTTTTTATTGTAAAACATTTTTGGTATGTCCAAAAAAACATTGCAGTACAATTTCAATGTGATAGAAAATAAAAGTCAGTTAAATTGTTGTACAAAAGAAAATTATTCACAAGTTATTCAAAGCAGTGTGGAATTGGTTTTATGATGTGCAACCAGTAGAAAACAGCAATGAACAGAAACAGTAGTGTAAAACACACCTCTAATAACACATTTTTCCATTATTCATAGGACATTACAGGAAGCAACAGATTTGCAAAACGTTGCAATGCATTTATTTCAGATGCCCCACTGGACAAACATGGAGAACTCAATGTGTACCACAGCAAAGGGCACAGCCACCTCAAGAAGTACATTCTACCTTTTGCTGGATTATGGACTGGGAAAATGCTAGGTTTGTCATAACTATGCCACATTTCCATTTTTGGACTGAAATATCAGACTGTATTTTTTGATAATTTGACAAAATGATTATTTTCTTTCAATCCAAAGGTGACCTTGGACGACATGGGACAGGACCACAATATGAGCAGTGCTCAAGGAGATATGGCCTGAGAAATCTTACAAGACAAGTAATTATATTGTTTGTACCATAAGAGTAAATTATGTCAGATCTCTTATTGTGTTATTATTATTTCAGGAACTTACCTGTCATTGTATCCTTTCTCAGAACATTACACAAGACAATAAAACTCAAGGAATAATGGAAAAGAGCCAGTGGGACTTAAAACATGTTCGTTTTACTTCTGGCCTGCTAACCAGGCTTGATGACTTTGTGGCCCAGTATCAGATTAGCCACACTGGACTCCTGAAGGAGTATGAGGACTCTGAAAGAGTTTTTCGAAGGGAAGGTCCGCATATTTTAAGAAATGTGTCATTGAAGATGCTATGGGTATTGTATTTTTGAAGGAGAATTACATGTTTTGTTTTACAATGATATGTAAACCAGATCTAAAAAACCCTTACTTTATATAGACTTACAGAGTGGAACAAGAAAGATGGAAAGAAAAACAACAGGGAAGATATGTCACACCAGTCTGCAAGCCTTTTGTTTTCAAGACATCAAACAAGAAGGTATAGTGTTAATGTACTACTGTAATGCGTTTTACAGAAGTAAATTAAATTCACAATCTTCACATAACATAACAGTCCTAACTCTAATCCGCCAATGGATTTTTTATTTTTTTTTGTAAACTAACATGTAACACCAAAATCACTATAATATGCATTGCAGCTGAAAAATCTGCAAACAGGGGACTCTTGAAAAAAAAAAAAGTAAAAAATAAACACCGTTACATGAGGCTCCTTAATAATCTCAAGCTTAAGCCTTGTCTGTGAAACTGGGGGTTAATGTATAACACATCTTCAAAGAAATGTAAAAAAAATACACAATTGTTTTCCATAGATAATTGAAGCGCTGTTTCATCTGGCTGCCAAGGAGCTAGAGATGGGAAATTCCATTTACATTCTTGATCACTACACAGCAGGTGTGACTCTGTTTGGAGAGAACCCTCAGCGTATGGACATGCAATGTTATGTTTTTCTTTAAGTATATACGAAAAAATCAGTTTGCAAAACTACATGCATAATTATCGTTAGCTTTATTGTACTTTTAAAACGTAAATGTACTTAGTAATGGTTGGCAATCCTGATATAATGTATGTGTTCTTTGACAGGTTAATTTTGAGAATTACCAGGGAATTGTTTCTTTTGTGAACATTGACAAAGTCCGTTGAAAGTTTTTGGGTGAGTATGTGAGTAACTTCACTATGTCATTACCAAGTCTGGATGTACTCAGTATTAGTAGCAGTTGTATCACTTTGTCATTTTGTACGTAATAATAATAAAAAATAATAAACTAAGAAATATTTGGGGAATACTTTTTTATATTACTTAAAAACTTTAAAATACTATTTACCTAAAAATCCTCTTTTTAAAAATAATTATTTAAGCCCCTAAAGACTGCACCTGAGCTTAATGCTTATTAGAGTAACTCCTCCATTGTATGCTTTAGTTGACCGGCACGGCAGCGCAAGCATCCGTATGATCTTTCCTGGTTGGTAATGATCAGTCTGGTTTTAATTAATATCGCAGGAAAGCTGCCATATGCTTGAGTCTGACACATATATGATGGTCTTGTATATTAACTGATTTTTAGATGGCAAGAGGAATAATGAAGGCATTTCCAGCTTTGGAACTGTTTTACAGTTTGGAACCTCCAGAAAGGAAATGGCCAATGAACAGAAAATGATGGCTCTACAGATACTCAAAGCATCAGGTTTGTAAATGCGAGTTCTAGTCCGCTGTGTGCTGGAATATTTAATAAAATGCACCTATTCAGATCTGACAAAAATTTAAATGCACAAAGCAAAAGTCAAGAAAAAAATAAAACATTACAAATTGTTAACAAATTAATTAATTTCCTAAGCATACACTAACAAATCACTTATTGGATAGTACTTAATATTTTCTAAACTTTTCAGTTCATAAAGTTAATAATCTATATACTGTATGTAAATAAATAATCATCAAGTCACTATTTCTTTATAGACTAACTACAATAAAAAAAAATAATCTATGAATACAGCAGCAAGCAATAGTTACAGGGCCAAGCACTCCTAAAGCTAAATGAGGAGCTGAGCATGGCATGGATTATCATACCAAATGCAACAAGTAGTAATAAAAAACATTTTTGAGTTATTAGGGGACAAGCACCAAAGGTACGTAGGCACCTATAGTATCCATTGGCAATATTGTTATTCTTATCGGTTTCTTTCGCTGTTGAATCTATGGTAGCCACTTGCAGGTGTAACGAACGGGGCAGAGACGTTCGGATCCATTTGCGATAAGACTGCTTTATTTAGCATAACAAGGCTTAGGCAGGCTTCCACAAACAAAACAAGAGGGGCAGGCAATAATCGGAGGTCGAGGTACAGTCACAAGTTCACAGGCAGGCGGCAAAACATCCAAAAACAGAATAAACAGTCCAAAGTCAAAAACTACAAGGCAGGCCAGGAAAACGCTCAGAGTAGACTACTTGAAACAGCTCTAACTCTTCACAAAGAAATCACAGGTGAGACTAGTATCTATAGTGATGCTAATGAGTGATAATGACAGGATGAACAACAGCTGTGAGTGAGAGGTGCATCATGGGACATTGAGTCCTGTAAGTGAAATAGAGTCCAATGTGAACAGAACAACCGGAGTGCTCTCAGGCAGGGAATCAGAACACAGCCGGCTGTGATCGTGACAGCAGGAAAGTTGTGACATTTGGCACACTGACGGAGGACACTCTCAACATTAACCAAAGCTAATTTGGAGTCTCTAACTAAAACTCTGTAGTGACAGTACTTATCAAAATTTTCAGTCACGTTTATGCTAATAATGTTTCAACTGTAAACCACAAATAGAAAATCCTTGGCTCATGCCGAGTTGAATGAACATCAAAATGTAACAATGGCATGTGATATAAGGGATATAATATATATATATATAATATATATATCCGCGTCTCCACTTTCCGCCATTTTTTTTATATGATGCCTCCTCTCCCGGAGCCTCATGGGATAGGAAGGTGTTCATGGTATGCCTACTATAGAATTCGGCTGGAAGCAGTAGGTCATCCGGGTACTTCTCGCCTACTGAATTTCGGATACTATGAATTCGGACATACTACTCGCCTCGCATACAGTTTTTCATCTACTATGTAGTAGGGAAGTAAGCGATTTCGGACGCAGCGACAGACTGGTATTTATACAGGTGATAATGATTGAACCTAACTAGAAACAGCTGTGGAGGAGAGGTGCATTCTGGGGAATGGAGTCCGGTACATGAAATGGGGAGACAGAGACAGACAAACAGGCTGAGACTGTGACAATGACTATGTGGGGCCTGAATACTTGAAAGTATTTTACAGGCAATGTCATATAAATAGCATCCCCACAGATATATGGTGACCTTAAGGTGTTCACCAAAATGAAGGGGATTTCTCTACATGCCACTGTACATAAAAACAAGTAACACGTGTTCTCACTGGAGGTGATACACTGTTTTAAAGCCAGATTTAAAGGCTGGATGGAAAGTAAAATATTTGATTGTATTACTAATTTATTTTGTTTATATGAATATTGCAGCGTTCAATGAAGCCAAAAACTGTGACATGTGTTCACTTGAAAAGACTCCTGGATCAGTGCATCGTTTGACAAATTGGGTGAGTTTGTTAACAACTTTATAAAAGACAATGAGAAAAAGTGAAAAGAAATTTACACTTTGGCAGTTCCCTGATATTTCTGACATATACATTTTCAGATCCAATGTGACACATGTGACACAGGTGGTACCATGAAAAGTGCCTGGGTATGGCCAAAAAAGACCTGAAACAGGCCAGAGCGAAGTATGCAAGTGTTCTTTTAAATTATTGTTGATATTTGTATATTGTACATAATTCTGTTTAAACAGAGTATAAACACTTGTGGAAAATGTGAAAGAAAAGACTAAATTATGATAATATTAAACATTTTCAAATGAAAATTCAAGATCTTGTTCATGTTGAATTCAACAATGTGTCCGCTCAGAAAGTTGTGGGTGCTCTTATTGTGTAATGACACATCAGACTGTCCTGAAACCTTGCAGCTGGCACTGTGGGAAGGTGTCCTCTCTATATGAAGTGGAAGCAGCAATCGTATATTATTTGCTCTTATTTTGTGATTTGGGTAGTGGAGGGCTTTTATTTCGGTATTCAACATCACCAGACAGTTTCGGACTGTGTGCTGAGGAAAAATCGCTTTCGTCCTATAAGCATTTGTTTTCTCTGACGAGACTTGAGTACTATCCAAAGCATTTGTGTATGTCAGTGGTATTATATTAATTTGATATCTTTTTTTTTTCTGTCATATCTTCTAAAGATGACAAATTCACAATTTATAACTGCAGTAAATATCTTGGACTTGCAAATGACTACCACTTGCATTATTTCGTCCCTCTGATGGTCATAAATTTGACAGTATCTGCACTGACAGGAGGCTTTCTCTGTTTAATCAGTATACTGTACATTGTTCATTTCTTGTTTGTAATGACATGTTTAGTTTTAAGTAGATTTTGTTTACTTGATGATGATTTTATGTTTCTAATCAAGCAGGTGTTTCACACACAAGCCAAGTCGCCAATCTTTGTATAGTGCTTTTTACAATGCAGATTCTCTCAAAGCAGCTTTACTGTATTAAACAGGCCCTGTAGACTTTATCTCTAGGTGCTGATCCACATCTGATCTGGATGTGGACTGAATCCGAGTGGCTACAGTGACCTTGGAAAAAGAAGGAAACAAACTAATGTTAGCATAGAGGCCATTTTTCTTACGATGCGTCACGGCCAGCTGGAGCTGCCAGCTAAAGGCTGTGTTTGGCACTCCAGCTCCCCATGAACTCCCCCATGTGTTTTTGTGTCTGTTTTCATTCCTGGACTCCATCCCCAGAATGCACCTCTCCTCCACAGCTGTTGCTAGTCATCATTCAATCAGTACCACCTGTATATATACCGGTCTGTTTGTCTGTCTAGTCACGGTTCATTTTCACTGTCACCCCAGCTGTACCCTATCGTTTGTTTTTCTGTTTGGATTATCTTGTACTCATTCGTGACACGATGTAATGAGTACATTGTCTGCTATAGGGAGTGTTCATGGCACCAGGTTAAAGAGTCTAGTCACATGTAACAGATTTTCTTGGATTTATCTTACATTTATAATTTATTTAATTTAATTAGCTCTTTGTTTAGGCAATCGAATCTAAAGGATTCAAATTGATCTGGCTGCACTGATTCAGTTTGAATAGGATACAATCTATTGACCGGTCCGTCCAGCGTTTAGCACAGTTTAGTGTATCTAACCAGCTGTGTTTCCTTTTGTGGCCATCAAAAAGAAGGCAAACCTGGTATTAGTTTCTTTCTTGATTAGTTTGTTCATTTCTTTTTGGTTTTTTTTAATTACAAGTACGACATGTATAATTTAAACACGTATAATGAAGGTCAAAGACACATTCTTATTTTCATATTAGCGGTGTCTCTGTTGCTGATTGGACGAACAGAAGACAACATTTTTAAACCGCATTTCAGTTACAAAAAAGTCAATGTGGCTGTGTAGGTCTTTAGCAGTTTTAACCCTCGTGAGATGCACAAAAGGCAAGAAAACAATGAGGGAAGAACAAGAGAAAGAAAACAAGGATAGAAATTAGTGGTGGGCTGTTATCGGCGTTAACGTGATGCATTAACGTGAGACTCTTATCGCGTGATTCAAAAAATATCGCCGTTAATCTATTCACAAAGCTGTGTTGGGAGCTGGGTCTCCCAGGTGTACCTACCCCTCTACTCCTTCATGAAGGAGTTTTGTCAATTGGCCATTGAAGTCGTGTTGGAGGAAGTGGTCCTTATCCATTTGTTCTGGCTCAGGGTCCGTTGTCATCGCCCCGTGGACCTCCCAGACACCATGGGACTGAGTTGGAGAGAGGCCATCTACAGGAGTAGCCAGTCCCGTTTCTGTACCCTGAGGGTTACGTTCTACTGTCACGGCCAAGAAAGCTGTTCCCCGATTCCCACGGATTCCATTCAGCAGTTCCGGCCAGGGAACCGGTCCCCAGTCCAGTAGTCTATAACTATAGGGCTATAGAGCCATGGCAGCGTCAAGGGTGGGTGGGCTTTGGGGAAAGGCCATACCTCTCGAACTCCCTGAACCATCATGACCTCCTGAACTGCCTGATCCACCATGGCCCCCGAGCCTCCTCCTCCTAATGACTCCAGGGGACCCCCCCTCCCGTGATTTTTGTGTTTGTTGTTTACAGCGAGGCACTCAACTTCTGAGAGTGGGAGGTAATGTTATGTTCTCTGTGTTTTATTTTCATTTTCCTTTCAGTTTCCTGTTTGCCCTCATTTGGACATTTTCCGTGTCTTGTGTCCTGCTTTACAAATACATTTGTTAAAATTAGTTAATGCACTGAGAATGTGAAAAATGCATTTTACTAACCTATTATTTAAAAAAACTCTATTTATAAAACCTGTTGTAGTCTGCTGCTCAGTTAATGTTAGTAAATACATTAACAATATTAACAAATGAATCCTCACTTATAAGTGTTACCTTTCTAATTATGGTTCATACTCAGATTAAGTAATAAAGTTGGGATGGTAGAGAAAGAAAATATTAAAGTGATGAACAAAGGTCTTATGGGTTTGGAACGACATGAGGGTGAGCATCTCACGACAAAACAATCTCATGGCAACATAAAATCTCGTTTCCAGAGACTATTTTCTCATGGCCAAGTTATAATATCACGTTTCCATGACTTAATATGCCAGGTTATCTGACTGTAGAGATTTAACGAGTGTAGCTCTTAGAGGCTAAAAGTCATGTGTGATGTCAAACATAACAACCAAATATCTGAGCAGCCATGTAAGTGTTTCATTACAACCAATGTGTGTAACGTCTGTTGCTGGTGAAGGAGATCGCAGGAGACGTAGAATACAAATAATATACTTCTTAATTAAACAAACAAATATAAATACAAAAAGCACAGCAAACCAAACATATTCATTGACGGACCAACTAGAACTCAAAAGACAGGGGTTTTATACAGGGGAGACTAATCACGAGACAAGACACAGCTGGGAAAACACAGGTGGACGGGAATCAACTCATAATTACATCTAACACAGGAAAGACCATATAAGGGCAGACAGGAACTGACAAGGGAAAACGAAACTAAAACAGGAACACATGAAAACGAAACTAAACCAAGCAGACAAAGACAGACTTAAGACAGACATTAATGTTACAATGTGTGTATAATTAAGATAATATATTAAAATAACATGATGAGACACATCAATTTTTCAAAATATCAAGCAGCAAAACTGAATGGATGGAAAATAGCTAGACGCAGATGAGACCAGAAGCTATACCCATAAAATTTACAAATGGCTTGACCTTTCCATTGCATTTTTGCGAATTATTGCTTTTTCACACTGCATTTAAAACCACCTCATGCGATGGGTATGGGTATTTTTGCTAAACTGACATGTTTCCTGTTCCATATTTTTAAGACACAGTTTACTGTAGAGTTTCAAGGGTAAGGTAAACGTAGCCCACTGTCATACGGAAGTACTTCTGTTGGGGCCACTTCATAAATAAAATATTTAATTCAGAACACACCCAGAGAATTGAATGATTGGTGTCAGTGATCTGATGCATTAAGAGTTCTGTTAGCCCATGGGTAGAAACTATTCTTTAGTCTGTTGGTTTTGCACCTGATGGATCTGAACCTTTTTCTAGAGGGCAAGATGTTAAATACCCAGCTAACAATTTTTGGTTCCCAGAACGTTAGGTTTTGGTTCCCAGAACGTTCCCTGTTGGTTAGCAGGAAAGTTTTCTTAACGTAAATAGAACGTTCCCTGTAGGTTAGGGGAACGTTCT
>JAUMHG010000031.1:32220-43723 GCA_032359395.1 Enteromius anoplus
ACGAACGTGATAATTATATTGTACAAACGTGATATTATATTGTACGAACGTGATAATTATATTGTACAAACGTGATAAGTATATTGTACAAACGTGATAAAGCTCAGATTTTTATTTTTTTTACCTGGGTGGCAGCTCTACGCCGTAGTTCCGTAGTTTCCCCTAAAATGCTGGGGTTTTGTTTAATAAAATAAACTAATCTTTATTAATTTTGTACATGAATAATTAAATGTCATATTTTCAAGTGAAATTGCTCTATCAAATATACACATATTTCATATTTTATTATTTTTTTATAGAATATTACAATCCTAAAATTGTTAGGTTATTATTTTACTCTATTTTATATATAATATACCTGTAGTGAGATCATCTGTTTAGCACATTTAACCTATAATCCATTATTACAATTTCATTTTTTCCTGTCAAATTTCTTGTGCTGTAATCAACACCATTATTTTGTCTAAGCCACTTTAATGTTAGAATGAAACATTCTACAATGATTAAATCATTACTTTATTTATGATACATTAACTTTGTTTGAGAAAATGGTCTGTAATAGAATCATTATTCATAGATAATTTCCATCCGTGCACGGATTTAAACACTTGAAATTAGCAGCCTAAGTACTTCAACAGGAGAAGTGCAGTAAATTAAATAATTAGTTATAAAATTGTGAATTACTTCTCTAATAAAATAATTTATTATAAATATTTCATAGCAAGCACATTAAAGATTAGTTGACAGGCTGTCACTTCACATCACGATGTGATAAAAACACACACACACACACAAAAAAAAAAAACAACTAAACATTGCCCTTATTCCAGTGTACTAAAAGTTCTTCTCTATTGATATAATTGCAAAAATAGCAAAACTGAAGCTACGTTTGGTAGATATGGCCGCAAAAAAGTTTGAGTGAGAAGCTATTGTTACAATTGTCTGCATAAAATTAATTCTAAGACATTATGTCAGCTAGGGGAAAATGTTTGTTCAGGTTTTTTTTTTTTTTCACTAGTCCACAAGAGAATGCAACAAATAAATAGAAACCAAACAGTACAACATTATGCTATTCACTGAAAATACAAACTGGACTGTTAAAGTACAGTACGGCATAAACTCTGCCTGGTAGCTCCATTACATAGTCAGCTGTGATGGGTTAGTATTTTTTTTTTTCAGCCCATTGATTGAAATCTTTAGAATTGACTGCAGGATAATTTGCATTTAACTGCTGCATTTATTATTTTAATGAAATATTGCAGCATTTATTAAAAATGTTTTATTCATGCATGCAAATGAATAAATAAAGAAGGTCAAACATTTTGGTTAAGTATAGTTAGAACTGCCAGTTAGTGTATTATGAGCTCTGTTTAACACATAAATTATTTATAACATGTTCACATCTTTTTCCTCAAAATCAGTGCAAAACAATTAAGAGAGATAAAACTTGGTCTTATAACTACCTAAAATCCTCACTCTAAAAAAATCATTTGTGCTCCTATATTGACTCCAACTGTTAAGTTTATTGAAGAATTCTGTTCAAGTTTACCACAACCCTATACTGTACATTACTCAAACAATCTTTTTCCTCTTCCTCAATAACAGAAGAGTCATCATTTCCTTCTAATGGAGTTTTGCCACATGTGCTGTTTGAGTCAGTCTTCTCCCTTGGTATCATCACCATGACATCCAGCTCGAACATTCAATGAAAAACTATTTCAAAGAACTTCTCAACAATGGACAACTGTTCTGCTCTTTATGTGCTTTTCATGATCTCCATCATGCCTGGCTGGCTAGGGTGTGACTTTATAATGTCAAAAAAACAGTATGAGTTCCGTTCCAGTAAAATCTCTCATGGCTCCAATCTAAGAGTGAGACGAGGCTGGATTTGGAGTCAGATATTTGTTGAAGAAGAGGATCCAACACCAAGGAAGATTGGTCAGGTATGACTGGAATTAGTTTGTTAATAAGCTCCATAATAAATTCTTTGTTAGACTGAAAGTGACAGCTGTTTTATTTAAAATCAAATATAATAATATTAATGCAATGTGATGTCAGACTGTGTCAATTAAAATGACAGGCCTAGTGATTGGTTTAAAGGGGATTTTAAAAAAAAATGAGGCGAGGGGCGACTTCTTTTATCAATTTAGTGTGGTTGCGTTCACATACTACCAGTGCACTTTTATGTCCAAACATAAAACATGTTGCATAATAGGTGCACTTTAAGTTGCAATTAAAAAAAAACATGTGAACAGGTATGTGACGCTTAACCCATCCAAGTCCACACACACAGCAGTAAGAAGTGAACAACCACACACACAGACACACACACACACACACACACACACCCGGAGCAGTTGGCAGCAGTTGGGGTAATGGTGCCTTGCTCAAGGGTTTCACCTCAGTCGTAATTGTCAGACTTGTGTGCCCTTGCTCTGGGTTTTGCTCCCCATGTGTATGCCCTTATTTTGTTGTTCCTGTCCTTGATGAGTTCATTGTGTTAATTTGTTCCCAGCCGTGTTCCCCAGGTGTTTTCAGTTCTGCTATTATGTCCTTGTGTATAATTACCCTGTGTTACCTAGTCACCATTCTCGGCCCTTATATATCTGCATTGTATCCTGTGTTGCTGAGTAGAATGATTAAATGACTCTTGTTTGCACACTCCGCAACTCCTGTCAAGTCAAGTCAAGTCACTTTTCTTAATATAAAGCTTTTAACAATACAGATTGTATCAAAGCACTGAACATTATGAAATAGAAGAACAGAGTGATGGTAATGTAAAATGACGAGAATTAAACTTTATTTATCAAATGCAGAGAAGGTCTCTGTAGTCAAGACGACGGTAATCACTGGAAAGCAGGTGTCCTCAACTAAGCAAGCCAGAGGCGACAGCGGCAAGGAACCAAAACCCCATCCATGAGAGAATGGGGAAAAAAACCTTGTGAGAACCAGGCTTAGTTGGGTCCAGTTCTCCTCTGGCTGGATGCCCAGCACCTAATTTCCAGTTCAATTTAACACATGTTAGATTGTGTAAGGACTTATAGTCTGTGTGTGTGTGTGTGTGTGCAACTGGATCCGGCGATCTGTCCACGGAACTCAACTAGGTGTTCCGATGAAGATCATCTCTTGCTGGTACACCGTCTGATCTTGATGCGGACTGAGGAACAGAATAAAAGAGAAACAGACTAATATTAGCGTAGAGGCTATTCTTTTTACGATGTAACAAGTACATCACGTGTTAAGGGGAGTGTTCGCTAGTGACAGAGGGACCAACCTAAAAACAGCGATGGAGTTCGCCAACCACCTCTGTGCCCTGATCCAGAGGGACCTCTCTTTCTATGTGTTTGCCGTGAGCCGTTCAAGTTCCCCACGGATTCCGTTACGCAATCATGGCCACGAGTGCCGCTCCAGAATCCTGTTCCCGATTCACGGCCAGGAGAGCCGTCCCTGATCCCTGTGGATTCCGTTCTGCCGTCACGGCCAGGAGTGCCGTTCCAGATCCCCGCAGATTCTGTTCCACAGTCAGGGCCAGGAGTGCTGTTCCAGAGTCCCATTCCCTATTCACAGCCAGGAGAGCCGTTCCAGTTCCGCAGGCATGGCCAGGAGTGCTGTTCTAGCAATAGGGTCTAACATACATGTTGTTGGCTTAGATGACTTAACAAGTTTATACAGTTCTTACTCTCCTATGGTAGATAATGAGTTTAACTTTTTCCATAGGGGAACTACATTGCACTCTCTGATGCAATACTATAGCTGACAGCTGCACAGTTTCTGTTTTATCTCTAATAATATTAATTTTGGAAGTAAAGTATTGAATAAAGTCATTACTGCTGTGGTCTTGTGAAAAGTAAGTATAATTTAGTCACTGTATTAAATAGATAACAAGGGTTATGTTTGTTTTCTTCTAATAAAGACGAAAAGTAATCCGATCTAGCCTTTTTTAATGCTTTTCTGTAAGTTAGCATATTTTCCTGCCAAGCTAAACGAAACACTTTTAGATTTGTTTTCATCCAGCTATGCTCCATTTTCCAGGCTGCTCTCTTTAGGGTGCGAGCGTGCTCATTATACCATGGAGTCAAACTGTTTTTCTTTACCTTTCTTAATCTCAAGGAGCAACTGTATCTAAAGTGCTAGAAAAGAAAGAGTGTACTGTATGATTTCTCTTGCAACATCAAGTTTTTCTGCGCTTTTAGACGTGCTAATGAATTGAGATAAATCAGGAAGATTACTTACAAAGCAGTCTTTGTGGTAGAGGTTCTACATTAAGTGTAAAAAGGTCCAGAATTCACAGGTTTATCAATATGAAGTTTACAGAACACTAGATAATGGTCTGAGATATCATCACTTTGCTGCAGAATTTCAACACCATTAACATCAATTCCATGTGACAGTACTAAATCTAGAGTATTATTTCAACAGTGAGTAAGTCCCGATACATACTGTCTAACCCCAATAGAGTTAGAGTTTTCTCAGAATATCTAAGAAAGCAGATCCTAACACATCTTTTTCTTTATCAACATGGATATTAAAATCACCAAGTAATTAAGATTTTATTTGCAGCCAGTACTAACTCAGTTAGAAAATCAGCAAAATATTTAAAGTGCCCCTATCATGCCTTTTCAAATATGATCTTTCATGCAGTGTGTCATGTAGCTGTGTGTGAACATAAACTATCTTCAAAGTTGTAATGCCGACAGCGCACAATAAATGAAGTTATTGTCACTTAAAAAGAGTCGGTTCACATTCGCCTAAACGAGTCATCAGCAATTAGAATATTTTTCTGTTACAGATCCACGTCATTAAGTAACATATTTGCATAAAATCTGCCCACGTTCTACGTCGCGAAAAACATGCCCCGCCCACAAACATGGATTTTGGATTACATCATGTCAAGAAGACGCTGTATCCTATGCCCTTCCAAAAGATGAATCTACAAAGAATGAGTAGTTAATTCAACATGCAACAACACCTCAGCAATACAATCTCTTGCTATGTTCGCCTCATGTACAACGCAATATTCACCAAACATTTGGTCTTAAAAGATGGATCAGTGCCAGTTTACGTGGACCGGCTTGCTCCTCTGAACTTCTAACTGTAAGATTATGTGCCATATTTCTAGCGAGAAGAGCGACACCACCCTGAGAGTGATGAAGGCCATCTCTTCAACAGGTCAGGTCTGCCCCAAAAACATGTCCAATTGTCTATAAAACCTATGCTATTTTGCGGGCACAACTTAGACATCCAGTCGTTGAAACCCAGCAGTCTGCTATGTATCTCATCACACCGGTAAGCAGGAAGGGGACCAGAGAATATTACAGTGTCTGACATCGTACTTGCAAGTTCACATTATTTTTTGTGATCTGCGACTGGCGAACATCATTAGTGCTGACATGAATAAAAATCTTACTGAATCTTACTTGCATTTAGTATAAGCCAGCATTTTCAGCAGATGTCTTGAAACACATTGGACTATGGTGGCTGGTGTCTTTATTTTCATGTTCCGTACAATAGAATCGCCTATTACTAGAACTCTTTCATCAGGTTTCCCAGTGGCTGTGTCACTGAGTGGGGAGAACCTGTTTGTTGTTCTGATCAGAATTGAAAAGCGGTGTTTTGACCCACAACTATGCTGTCTCACATTCACCCAGGTGCCTTGCTGCGCAGGCGCTAACAGAACCGAACAATGTACATGAGCTAAACTACCCGCATCCAAAGCCATATCTACAGCCCTCACATTCTGACTGTCCTCTGTCCTCTGATGGACAATTTGACACTGCAGTTTGTTCAGCAAGCATTAATAAATGAAGAACAAAAAAGAGCACAAGTAGATGATAATGGAGCTGCCTCGGGTGGTGCGTCAGCCATGTCAATGCAAGTTGGTGGTAAAAAGCAACCTAATTCTAAGGCAGTCGGAGCTGACAGATCCAGCTCATGGAGATGCTACAAATGTGGAAAAGAAGGTCATATAAAGCGTGAATGTCCAAGAGGAAGAATAAAAAATAAAATCCACAAGGCCAAAAACATGATGTGTGAAGATACTGAAGAGTCATCCGAGAGTACTTTTGTAGTTAAAGAGAATAATCAGAATGAGATGTCACAACAGGCTCAGTGGTTGATTGACTCTGGAGCATCAAAGCACATTTGTAATAAAGAATGTCTTCAAGACTACCAACAGTTTTCAGAGCCACAGTCTGTAAAACTTGGTGACGGCAGGGTTGTGGATGCAGTAGGGCTTGGCAACATCAAACTTAAAATGACATTCAAAGTCAGTGATGTAAAACATGTCACAATGTATGATGCGCTGTATGTTCCCAAGTTATCCGGAAATCTTTGCTCAGTGAAAGCTGCAACAAAAAAAGGAAATACAGTGCAGTTCAAGAAGTCTACCTGCTACATACATGGAAAAGATGGAACTCTCCATGGGACGGGAACACAAAGATCTGATGGGCTATATAAGCTAAACGTCGAAGGAAGTATGCCTGTTTGTCATGGTGCATCAAGTGCATTAGTAACAGGCAGGCTGTGGCATCAGCGCCTGGGTCACACCAGCAAATTAAAGGAACTAAACAATCTGGTAAATGGAGTGGGTTTTACTGCAGAGAAAGAAGCTACCTTCTGTGAAGCCTGTGTGGAGGGAAAGCTGTCTAGATTCGCTCCAAACATAAGTTGCAGTTGATCCATAGTGATGTCTGTGGTCCCATGCAGACTGAGTCAATAGGTGGAGCAAAGTACTTTGTAACTTTTATTGATGATTATTCCAGATGTTGCGAAGTCTACTTCCTGAAACAAAAAAGTGAGGTTCTTAGCAAATTCAAGGAATTTGAAAAAACATTCTCCATTGAGTGTGGACAAAAAATCACAAGGCTAAGAACAGATAATGGTGGAGAATACACATCCAGTAAAGTTCAAGAATGCTTGAAAGCTCAAGGTATCCACCATGAGATGACTGTACCTCACACACCTCAGCAAAATGGTGTTGCTGAAAGGAAAAACAGAATACTGATTGAAGCAGCCAGAAGTATGCTGTCTCTTTCTAAGTTGCCAAAAATGTACTGGCCAGAAGCTGTAGCAACTGCAGCATACATGCAGAACAGGTTGCCCACATCTGTTCTAAAAGAAACGACACCTTACCCGAGATGGAATGAAAAAAAAGCCGGACATGAGTCACATTAAAGTATTTGGCTGTGTTGCTTATGCACGTGTTCCAGACACAGAGAGAAGAAAACTGGACAAGAAAGCTATGAAGCTTCACTTCATGGGTTATGCAAACAATGCAAAGGGCTACCGTCTCTTAGATGAAGAAAAAAGGAGGATTCTCATTCGTCGAGATGTTATCTTCAATGAATCTGACTTCGGTTGGAAACAGGAAGTGGAAGTATCCTGTTTAGAGAAGTAAATATCCATCAATACTGATGAACGGGAAATGCCAGCTGACGAGTCAACTGTCAGTGAATCTGCTAGAGAAAGCAGCAGAATCAGGAAACCTCCAAAGAGATATGGATGTGATGAGTTTGCTGACAAAGTAACTGTCGATCATATTGCCAATATGTGTTGTGTTACAGAGCCAAGCACACTATAAGAGGCATTAATGAGTCCTAATGCAAAGGAATGGCAGGAGGCGGCTGACTTGGAATTTGAGTCACTGCTAGAAAACGAGACATGGGACTTGGTGGATTTACCAAAGGATCGTAAGGCAATAGGATCGTGGTGGGTGTTCAAAGTCAAGCATCACAGTGACGGAAGAGTGGAAAGACTCAAGTGTAGACTCGTTGCTAAGGGTTACTCACAGATGTATGATGCTGGCTATAATGAAACCTTTTCACCTGTGGTGCGATTCAGCTCGATTCGTACATAGCTGTCTTTTGCTGTCCAGAATAATCTACATGTACACCAGATGGATGTAGTAACTGCGTTTCTATATGGACACCTGGAAGAAGAAATCTACATGGAGCAACCAGAGGGATACATCAAACCAGGACAGGAACATCTTGTATGCAAACTGAAAAAGTCAATATATGGGCTTAAACAGTCTCCTCGCTGTTGGAGCAAGGCTTTCACAGAGTTCATGTAAGACATTGGCTTTAAACAGAGCACATCAGACCCATGTGTGTTCGTGAGATCTCAACAGGAGCTAGAGATTCTAGCTGTGTATGTTGATTATCTGATTTTGATCACAGAATCAACAGAAAGCATGGATGAGTTGAAACGAGCTCTAAAAGGACACTACAAGATGAAGGACATAGGGGAACTGTCCTATATCCTGGGCAAAGAAGTGTGTCTTTCTGCATCAGAAGCATTACATTGAAGCCATCCTCCAGAAGTATGGAATGAGTAATGCTAATCCCGTTGCAACCCCTGCTTATGCAAATGTGAAGTTAAGAAAAGATGATGGTGTCAGTAAACCTGTGAACCCAAGTACTTATCAGCCCATGGTAGGTAGTTTCTTGAATGCAGCAATGGCCACATGACCAGACATAACACAAGCAGTGAGTGTTGTGTCAAAGTTCAATGCAAATCCAAACACTGCACATCTGACAGTTGTGAAAAGAGTTATTCAATACTTGAAGGGTACAGTGAATCTTGCCCTTAAGTATGAGCAGTCAGAGTTAGGAACTTTGATTGGTTTCTCAGATGCTGATTGGGCTGGAGATCAGGATGATCGTCACTCAAAATCTGGAAATATGTTTTTCCTGAGTGGAGGAGCAGTTCAGCAAGAAACAGACAACAGTTGCACTGTCAACAGCAGAAGCTGAGTATATTGCAATCAGCCAGGCAGCTCAAGAAGGTACCTGGCTGAAGCGATTACTGACTGAACTTGGAATGAGTGACTTGTCTACAGTGATCATGGAGGACAATCAAGGAGCGATCACAATCACAAAAAATCCAGTCAATCATTCTAGAACTAAACACATAGGTATTTGCTATCATGACATTCCTAAATGTGTGCAGAATGGACAAATACAGGTACAGTATTGTCCAACAGTTGATATGAAGGCAGATATCTTGACTAAGCCGCTGACAAGACAAAGGTCTGAGTACCTTAGGAGAGAAAGTGGGCTTTACCCTGTTTAAATCTGTGTAATATGCTTACTTTACTGTTCAATATGTTATTAAAATGAAATGTAAAGTAACAGAGAAAAATAATGAGGAAAGTTTGGAAAGATTTATTATTTTTTGACATTATTTATGAGGTTGAGTACTGATCTTAGTTATGGAAATTGTTTAAGTGCTTAAATTTCAGTATAAAATTAAGAGGGAGTGTTGTAAAAAGAAAAAAGTAATTTAACACTGTTAAGAAGATGTTATACTGCCCCCCACTGACGCAGTTTTGTAAGTTCCTTTTTTTCCGTATAAATAAAAGAGACAGCAATAGGGAGTCCTAAGAACCCACTCCAGATCCGGTTCGAGAACCCTCAAAGCCCGCTCCAGATCTGGTCTGAGAAACCCCAGAACCAGTTCCTGTCCGAATGTTCTCAGAATCCACTCCAGAGCCAGATCCAGTCAGAGACCCTGGTCTCAACCTACTTGCCAGTTTTGGTCATCTGGTTTACCACCTACTTACAAGAGAAAGAAAATAAGGACATTTAAGATAAGCCTGTTTAGACTTCTTCTGCTTCTGCAGCTATTTTCAGTTTATTTTGCCTGGAAGACATTCCTTTGAGTTGTGAATAAATACTTACCTGTTTGATTGAACCCACGTCTCTGCCTCCATGACCAGATATGGAATAATGCAATAATGATAAATATAATTTGGTTAGGGTTTTAATCAGTTTTATTTATTATGCTAACACAAAATAATTAATATTTTTTTATTGTATATCATTGGTATACAATATAGAGATGCTAAAGTCTTTATGTTAGGATCAAATGTCAGCTTCTGTTAATTTTTGTTTTGTAATATAGTGAAGCTTTTTTTTTTTTTTTCATTTCCCTTCCTTCATTCCTTCCTTCCTTCCATCTGGCACTACTGACCTAGAGGTCTCTGACCTCTACTACCATCCTCTTTCATGCTTGCTATTCGAAATTGTGCTGCAGCTCTACGTTTCTCATATCCCTCCTCACTGCATCAGGTCCATTGGTTTCTCGGCCTTCCCCTGGCCTGATCCTGAAATGCTATGCCCTGAATACTCTCTGTGAAAATCGCTTCCCTCCCTTTGAAGGTGCCAATACCAATGGAGGAGCTAAAGTCTAGCTAATGTTGATAGTGATGCCTCCTGATACAGTGCTCTCAGCTCCTCATTCCTTCTCATCCTCCACTATCCACCTTCCACCTGCAAATAATGCTAAAGTGGTACTCTGATTGTTAAAATATGATGCCTAAGGGTCCTAACTAAGTGTCAGTATGTAATAAGCTGGGAGTGAAAATGTATAGTCAGGAAAAGGACCGGGCACCCCTTCACAAGATAAAATTTGTTTCCCATTTTGTGCCAATGTAGACATTTTTTTAAGGACAGTGTAGCCTTTATTCATCACCTTAAAAAACATCATAAAATAATCTGTCAAAAATTATAGAAGTGCTATCAGAGAGTTAAACGGTATCGACACATTAAAGATGCACTCAATTTCTGACACTTGTCCTAATCTGAAATGTTTTCATTTACCCCCCGAAACCTACTTACATTGGTATAAAATTATATACAGAGATAGAAAACGTGATATATCTAGCAAAATCTCCTAATCCTGTTTATTTTCTTTCAGCTGAAATCAGATTACGACACAGGAGACTTTACAATCAAGTATATTCTCTCAGGTGAAGGAGCTGGTGAAATCTTCAAAATTGATGAGTACACAGGTGATATTTACTTATCACAATGTCTGGACCGTGAGCTGAAGCCCTTCTACATACTTCAAGCCCAGGCCATCAACCGCAGCTCCAAACAGCCTGTTGAACCTGAGTCTGAGTTTATCATTAACGTCCAGGACATTAACGACAATGCTCCAGAATTTATTAATGAGCCCTATGTATCCAGCATCCCTGAGATGTGCCCCACAGGTGTGTCAATCTCTGTATTTCTGACAAATACTAAAAAAAGAGACAAAACATTTGAGTTACTACCTTCAATCACATTGGTCAGAACCAGATATTCACAAAAAGCTTGATTGATATTTGATTTATGAATAGAATTGTGTAACACCTTATAACGTCCTATAGATGATTTTGTTGTTAAAACTTTGTTGAAGTTTATGTCTTATATAAAAGAAATCAGGGTTATGGTAAAGCACTTGTAAAACATATGAGAAACACATATTTCCCAGATTTTTTTGACGCAAACTCATTGTACAATTAAAACATACTGCAAACGTAAAAACTTTATTTTTAGTCCAAAAAACAGCTTTTATTAAAACTGAACTAAAATGATTTGTTTTCTAATTCACAGCGGACCATTTAAAATAAACAGTGTAACTTTTACATGATTGACTGCATTGACATGCAGAGCAGCTCTCCAGCAAGAGAAAAAAAGAAGATAATGAGGAGAGCTGCAGACACTGTGAGAGAGTGTCG
>JAUMHG010000031.1:52743-64491 GCA_032359395.1 Enteromius anoplus
GAAGTGTCCTCATAAACCATGTTTACGTTGTAGTACCCATGTCATCATACACATTTGTGTCCTTGTAAACCACAAATCCCAACACACAGATTTTTATATACAACCAGCATGTTCAGAAATTAATCATTTGTTTTAACTGTAAACATCTGCACTGCCCAGCTTAACATATTCTGTACAAATATAGAGATAATATTTAACATTTTTATTTTGTGTTTTATATTTTGTATTTTCCTTTTTTATTTATTTTTTTGCTCTTGTTGTTTAGATTTGACTTGTCTTAAAATGTTTTATCTCATTGTTCGATTAAGCACCAATTTACCAAGATAAATTCCCTGTACATATATACATATTACTTGGAAATAACCATGATTTTGATCCTGATTAAATCCACATAATAGTCCAAGTTTGTCCTGCAAGGATAACTCTTTGAGTCTGAACTGTTAATGAATTGAGGATCATACACAGACTATGCATTTTCTGTCTGTTTCAATTAAAAGCTAATCGAGTCGATCAGTGCCACTGATGCAGATGATCCTATAGACGGGCATCATTTCTATTTCTCCATGATCCCAGACAAACACATTAACCCCAACTTCACCATCAGAGACAACCAAGGTATGCCACAACATGAGCTTTAGAATTCCTGTTTAAATTAAAAAAATTGTAAAAAAATGTTATTGAAATGTGTATAAGGACCTGCCAACAGTTATAAATAAAGAAATGTAAAACATTCATATTAACTTTAAGAAATCAGTAGAATTTGATTTGATACTGCCATTTGATTTGATATTTGATAAAAAAAAAAAAACAGTTGTACTGCTTCATATTGTCAGCCCGGAGTTCCATGCGGCCCCCCTAGAAGGCACTCCATACCTATCTCACCAACATCTGGACTCAAAGACTCAATCTCCCAGAACACACCACTCACTCACACCTGTCTTCCATTTCTAATTACACTCCCAGCTGCAGCCCATCACCACACCCACTCACTCATTTCCACTTACATAAAAGCCATTTTCACCCTTCAACTAATCGCAAAGTCTTGGTTTGCTCTGCCGATTATTTTGTAAAATTTTTTCCGATTTTATTTTCCCTGTTTTTCGACATTGGACCGTGTATATTGGATTTTGATTGTTTTCTGCCTGCCCCGAAATTTTCTTGTTCACCCTGACCTTGATTCTGCATTGCCTCCTGTTTGTTTACCGACCCTGCCTGTGTTCTCAATAAAAACCTTGCACATGGATCCGAGTGCTTTCGCCGCATTCCTGACAGAAGACTTCGCCAAAGCAGGATCCTGTGGGTAACTCTGAGGACTTCGGCCAGTTAATAGCCCAGCACAACAACTTCTCCATCTAACGCAAGGTAGCTCATCCATTAAGGAATATGTCACCCAATTTTGTGATGTGTGTTACCGTGTGCCATTTAACAACATAATGTGAAAAGACTTGTTTCATCTGGGACTTAACGAGCATATCAAACCCTGGATGCCTATGGGGAGATTTGGATGCAGTCTGGTGGATTTTCTAGAATATGCCCTGATTATGTCCGGTACTAAATTCACTGTGAGCATCGAGGATGAGGGACCCAGTTCCACTGCAGATTTTAAAGGGGTCATCCCAGCACCACACAAACCGGTCACCTTTCCTGAATCTCAACCACAGCCCCAGATAATAACTAACCCAGAAGCAGAGTTCAAGATGACCACCATGCCTCGGCCAGAGTCGGTGCACAAGATGGCTACCGCCCCTAAATCCCAGCCACTGTACAAGATGGCCGCCATGCCTCAGCCACAATGTCAGCACTCAAGATGGCTGCCGCCCCTAACCCATTGCACAAGATGGTTGTTGCCCCTGGGCCATTGCAGCAGAAGGCCGTTGATTCTCAGGAGGTTCAGCCGGGGGTTACATGACCACCAGGGGTCATAGTTTTTGTTATTGTTTGTTTACCTTTATTTAACCAGGAAAAAGAACTCCCTGAGATTAACATCTCTTTTTCAGGAGTGTCCTGGCCAAGATAGGCAGCCAAATAACAACAGACATTACAAAGAAGACAACTGACATATTAAAAACAGTCACACACAATTTGATTTCTCTCTAAGTTACACAATAAAGACTTAAAATTATTAAGTGACACTAAGTTCTGTAACTTTATCTCCTTTTGAAGAAGATTCCAGTCTGAAGTAGCAGCATATTTAAAAGAATTTTTACGAAGTTCAGTCCTAACAAACAGCACACAAAGATTGTAATTTGATTGAGAACGTAGTGAGTAACTCCTAAACAAAGTCCTTTGTATAAGACAGCAGAGATAAACTGGTAAACAACCCAAAACTGCTTTATACTGTATATCAACAAGTCCCAATGCAATTTTCTGCGGGTACTCAAAGAAGGCCATGCAACTCTTTTATATAATTCACAATGATGTGTTGAAAATTTACATACAGTTATAAATATTACAGCTACATGATACAGACCATTCAATGATGAAATAAGATAAGAAGGGGCATGCTGATAAACTACATCCCAATAATCAAGAACTGGTAAAAACATAGCAGAAACTATTTCTTTCTTAACCTTAAATGAAAAACATGACTTATTTCTAAAATAAAAACCAAGCTGCTTCTCTAATTTATTTTGAAAATACTTGATATGTGAACTAAAATACAATGTGTTGTCAATAATAATGCCCAAATATTTGTATTCCAACACCAATGTAACTTGGTTTCCCTGATAAGTTTGGAGTGCAATAGGTTTCTCTGTGGTCCTTCTATTTGAAAATAGCATACACTTTGTTTTGTCAATATTTAAAACGAACTTCAAAGCACAGAACCTATTTTTAATCGGATCAAAAGCTGACTGTAAAGAAGCCACAGATTGTTGCTTAGAAGGAGCTGAGCAATAAGCAATAGTATCATCTGCATAGAAATGGAACTTTGCATTATCAATGTTGAAATCAAGACAATTTATATGTATACTAAATAATAGTGGCCCTAACTCAGATCCTTGAGGGACTCCCTTTATGATCTCCAGAAAATCTGACTGAGCACCTTCCACCTGAACACATTGAGTTCTGCCCTGTAAATAGTTTGTAAACCATGAAACAACATTTTCTGATAACCCTACCTGTCGAAGCCTTTCTAATAATATAATGTGATCAACAGTATCAAAGGCCTTTGATAGGTCAATAAAAAGACATGCACAATGTTGTTTATTATCTAAGGACTCCACAATATCATTCAGAACCTTTAAGACAGCCGCTAATTTTAGATACAGTGGGGCAATATGATCAGGACCTGACGATTTATTAACATCTACTGTAGTTCCTTTAAAGCCAAACAAACATCAGTGGAAGTAATCTGTTGAAAAGCAAACTCACTAGACCATAGCTTACGTTCAGCATTAAGGAAATCTAGGTCAAAAACTGTATTATTATTTGTCAGAAATAAAGACCCTGATGCAATGAAATATCTATTAAAACTATTAATTATTTGTTTTTTTATCTGTAATTTTGGTAGAATCTATCATTAAACAAGAAGGAAACCTCGAATTGGATTTATTACCAGTTAACAGTTTAATATTCCTCTACAACTTCCTTGAATTTGTCAAATTTTCTGTGGTTTTATCAAGGAAATAATCAGATTTCGATTTTCTAATTGCAACTGTACATTTATTTCGGAGCTGCCTAAAACATAACCAATCAGAATTTAAATGTGTTTGTCTAGCCCTGGCTCATGCTGCATCCCGTTCTTGAATAAGTTTGCACAAGACGGTAGAGAACCAGGGGTTATCCCGACATCTAACTCTGTTTTCTCAAAGGTGCATGTTTATTAATAATTGTCATAAAACTATTATAAAAATATTCCCAGGCACACTCAACATCCGGAATTAAAGTAATTTTGTCCCAATCAATTTGTGAACGATCATACAAAAATGCCTGCTCACTAATGGTTTTCATAGAACACTTAATTATAATTCTTGGGTTCTGTTTAGGCAGACATATATCTCTGACTACAGCCACAACACAATGATCACTAAAATCATTTGCAAATACAGAAACTGAGGAATATTTATGCGGAACATTTGTAAGAACAAGATCTAATAATGTAGATTTTTCTTGATATTTAAAATTTGGCCTAGGGGGTGTATCTACTAATTGAAAAAAAATATAACTATCACAATTTTTTTTAAACATCAGATATTGCATGCATCCAATTCAGATTAAAATCACCCATTATGATCAATTCCTTATATTCCAAAGAGGTCAATGTATGTAATGATGACTGTAAAGCATTGCTAGCAGCCGAAAGTGGCCTGTAACAACCAGCTATAGTGATCTGAAGGGTTTTGGACACAGAGAGATTTAGAGCTAATAGTTCATACTGTTTAGCTATTGAAACTGAGAGTAGCAATGATGCCTCTAAATGTCCTTTGACATAAATTTCTACCCCCCACCCTTTTTTAATCTATCTGATCTAAAAACCTTATAACCAGTAATTCTGATATCTTTATCTGAAATACATTTGTTAAGCCAGTATTCAGATATAACTATCACATCTGCATTTGTATTTTTAGCCCAGATGTATACCATATCCAATTTGGGCAACACGCTACGAACATTTAAATGTGTAAAACCCAAACCCAGATCTTATTTTTAACTCAACTGGAGTAGTGAAACTTATGGCAGTATAAGGTCCTGGGTTTGGAGATACATTCCCAGACATTAACAACATTAAAACTATTAGACTCCTTCATTAAACTAAATTCCTCACTCTACTTCCTGCCATAGACCCCAAACAAGTTATAGTAGTCATACAATAATTTTCCTCACTAGATAAAGCACATTTCATAAAATCCAGATACTTAAAATCCATGGGGTACAGCAATTCATAGTATTGTTCGAGCATAACAAAGTTAGTAGATACTCCATATTGTATCCGAATATCAAAATTTACAGTTGATGAGTTGCATGCTAAAAATAAGCCGCAAACATACCTGCTGCCACTAGTATGAACTTGACAAGATATCCAAAAGAATAAACTTAAAAATAACATGCATCCGAGCGTTAAACACCACATGATGTTCGGCCACAGAGTCTAAAAAAATATAGTCCCATATAATAAAATAATGTCCAGGATCCCGAGTACACAGTCAGATTCAGCTTGTAAACTGAATGCTTGTGCGCGATACAGCAAATTTGAGCAATGCAACAAACCAGATTTAATTCCAGATTCCAATCTGAGGCACTAACAGCGGGATACAATCATGCACACAAAATCACTTAGACCAGATCACTTATAAATTGAATGCTTGCATGTGATGTAGTATAAACAGTACGGAGATATGCATGGTATAACAAGTCAAATTTAAATCCAAATCCCAATCAAAAAAATTCTGGCACTTGTTGAACCTAAAACTCCAGGATTCCTGCTCCGACAAAAACACGCAATCACGCTCATACGCGAGTACCTTGAGCTGAAATATCTTGTGAATTGATACTTGTGTGCAATGTAATAAAACTGTGGATTTTGTCGGCTGAGTCTATGAGGGATTAAAACTGTTTTAAATCCAATTTAAATCCAATTTAAATCCAACTCCAGTAATCAAGCACTTCACAGGCTTGAATCTCCAAAATCCCTGCTTGGGCAGCGGCGCTCGCTCAGAAAATAGAGTAGAAGATAACTTTTAACTTGATGCTTGTGTGCGATGAAATGAGATCAGTCAGATTTACAGACGATTCCTGGGCCAACAAGACTTCGAAGGATTTAAACGTCCGGGACACCCAGACGCGATAGCTTGAGTCAGGTATACGTCTGCAGGTGTAACACGCTGAATCCCTGTAGCACTCGTGTACAAATTTACTCAATAAATCATCAACTAAATCATCAACTGGGTGACTTCGAACATTAGCAGTCCAAAAAAAAACAACAAACAAACAAAAAAACAAAAACAAAACCTCAAAGCACTTAAATCAGTATCAACGAAGACAAACACAACCGGACTAATTGGCTGCCATCTTGAATGTGAGACTTTGGTCATGGCAAAAGATAAAGTGGTTCCGCCAGTGGCTGCGCCACTTCTAGAGATGTCGGATTAGCCGTAGATTCACCAGAGGTTCCACAACCTCTCGATCAAGCACGAAAACCCTCAATCCAGATCCCTGCGGATTCCTTTCCACCGTGTCTGAGTTCTGCTCCAAAGATATGGCCAGGAGAGCCGTTCCCCAGTCCAGTTCCTGTGCCAAGGCCAGGAGAGCCGTTATCTAGTCCAGTCCCAGAGTCACGGCCAGGAGAGCCGTTTCCCAGTCCAGTCCCATAATCGCAGCCAAAGGAGCCGCCACAAAGGTCCATTTCCAAAACAAAACCAGGATATTCGTTCTCAAGTACAGTTCCTGTTACAGAGGTCAAATAACTCTCATTCTGCCCTGTATGGACCCCGGAGATCACCGATGACCCCACTACCTACACGGTTCCCACCGATGAAGTCGTCATTAACTTCTCTGTGTTTCCTCTCATAGACATGACCGCACGGCTTGGGTTACCTGTGCCACCCTGGTGGGTTCATGCTCCCCGGACAACTCCCAGGAGAGCATTACACCCTATGTCCGCTCTACTAGGTAGGAGCCCTGCTCCATCAACTACGCCTTGCCCCACATACGAGCTGGAAGCAGGTACCATCCCAGCCATTAAGGCCACATTTACCCTTTCAGTGTGCTCCATTCCAGTTCCGTTGGGTTTACCCTAGAAGGGTACAGCACCACCATCAGAGGGCGTCTCTGCCACCTGTAACAACCTGGGGGGTTACTCTGCCACCTACTCCATCATGGAGTAAGTCACTGTCTCCTGTTCCATCCCAGAGGGCATCTCTGCCACCTGCTCCGACCTGGAGGGCATCCCTGCCCAGTGCTCCACCATGGAGTAAATCACTGTCTCCTTTTACACCATGGAGGGCATCTTTGCCTACTGCTCTGCCTTGGAGGCCGTTCATGTCGCCTAAAACACCCTAGAGGGCGTATCTGGCTTCCGTTCCACCCTGGAATACGTCCCTGTTGCCTAGGCGGCTCTGGATAGCATCTCTGTCTCCTGTTTCGCCCTGGAGGGCGTTCCATTCACCCATTTCACCCTGGAGGTCACCCCTTTTCATGTCCCCAAGAACTCAACCCCCCATATCTCCCCTGGTTCACATTAATGTTCCATGGGGCCCCCCTAAAGGGCACTCCGTCCCCATCTCACTGTCACCTGGACTCAAATGTAGTCAATCTCCCAGAACACACTACTCACTCACACATGTCTACCATTTCTAATTACCCTCAACAAAGTACTAAACAAATGAACTGATGCGTTAAAAGTGGGAAAAGATGTGTCTACTTTGAAAATCATGCAGTCTGAACTTTCCATAAACCAAAATTATTTTTTATTCATTTATTTTGAGTATGTTACACTTTGTTTACATGATGTACTGTATGAAGACTGTATATAATTGTGTCATAATCTGAAACTGTCACAGATAACACAGCTAGCATTCTGGCACGACGAAGCACCTTCACCCAACATGATCAAACACACTACCATCTTCCGATTGTAATTAGAGACAACGGTTCCCCCATTCTGTCCAGTACAACCACGCTTATTATCAGGGTGTGTGCATGTCAGCCTACCGGTCACTGCCTATCAAGTGGTGTGGAAGTCTCTCTGGATGTCAGCTTGCAGATTTTACTTGGTCTCTCCATTTGCCTCATCACACTTGCAGGTGAGCAATTATGGGAAATGCTTATTCAAAGTTACAATTTTTTAAAGTGTTTTTTTGAGCCCTAGATAGATTTGTCCATTTCTGATTAATTATTAGGCGTGTAACGATAAATTGATTGATTTTCCCAATGCATTATGATTCTCTCTTGAATCAATTCTGAACTTAGATTTCAACAGCAGATGGCGCTCTAAGCTAGTTTTTAACTGCACACTCAAACGCTTATGAAGAAGACCACTTGTGCATATTTCAATCAATCAATCAATCACTTTTATTTATATAGCGTTTTTAAAATACAGATTGTAGCAAAGGAATGAACATTATCAAATAGGTAGAGTGTTTATTTTAATTTATTTCCTTCTTAAGGCCATTCCAGCATCCAAGGCTATATTCATGACAAGAACCAGTCCATCTATACCCAAGCTGATTTTTACACAAATCTTCTATCTTCACACACACATGTGTAAAAACTGTTTAGAGTCTTCCTGCTTGTAGTTAAATGTACTTGCACCTCAGGTTCAGGTTTAGGTTTAGGTTACTTTATTTGTACCGAAGGTAAATTTGTTTTGCAGTCAAGAGTCAAATCAACACATAAAAACTTAAGACATAAAACAATACACCTCGGATTTATGCTTTTATGACGCAAGATTAATGTAAACCCAATCCACTGTGAACGCTATTGTAGTTCACCTTCAATCTTTTTTTTAACTTTATGTATGATTATTTTAAGTTCAAGTGGTATGTGTGTATAAGGGAGCGAAGACAAAATGTTTCTAAAGCATGCAGTGTCATCTGCTGTTAAAACTGAGTTCAGAATTGAGAGAATTGCAGTGCATTAGATGAACTGATTTATCGTTACATCGCTATTAATTATGGGATTCATATGTGGTTGCATCAGTACTGAATTACAAGACTCTCTTTTCTAGAAGAGCTCTTGTTTTAATGAGGGAATATTCTCTACACTCCAAGCAGGCAAGTATGACAGGACACAGGACAATCTAATAAGCTCTCATAATCAATATACTGATAAACCAGTGTGGCCTCACACTAATATAATAACACTGACACTTAATCAAGTGTCAGAATGCTAATGATATACTGTATATAAATGAGGCTGCAAATATAATTTTTATATGTGCAAAATTGTGCACCCAGAGAGCTGCCCAGCAAAGCAAGATAAACTTTACTCGTTACAATGAGAATTTTTCCCTGCCTCTTTCAGTCCCCACATCCTTAAATGTCTCCAGTTGTCCCGAGTTCTATCTGACTGTCTCCTTTGTGCATTTAAACCCCTGTTCCTCCCTGTCCTTTTCGTCTGTTGTCTTCGTCTCCGTCATCAGTCATCATTTTACCATCTCTGTGCAAGTCTGCAAATTTCTTTATTACGTAAATCCTAAGAGTTTCTTTGTGCCTTGTCAAAAATATGACATGACTGTTTTGTACATTTTACCAATTTAAATCCAATATTTGTGTAAGAAAAGCAAAACACTTTTTGGAAAAGTCTTTAACAAGACCATCAAATTTGATAAAGTTTTTTGTTGTTTTTTTTTTAATACTGCAAAAGACCACTACTGCAAAAGAAGAATGGATTGGAATAAAAAAATTACATATCCTAACCTTAATTACTGGAGGAGAGTAATAATAGTGAGTAAAAAGTAAACAGAGTGCATTTTTTGGACAGGGATTCACTTTTAATGTGTATGTACAGTATAATATAATACAGATACATAAAAAATACCCTCAAAAATAGAACAATCTGTGAAATACACAAATGTACAAAATATTAATAAAAAAAGTATAAAGATGCAGGCAACTTTGCCTATTGTACAATTTATGCAATGTACGAAAAGATCTTTACTGCCGATATTACTATGACTTTGCAGATTTGGTTTTTTATTTTAACCTATGTCGCCTCACCTTGTGGCTGGCAAATCTGTCTATCACTTTTTGGTGGTCAACTCTCTCAAGCATCTCTTTCTCAACTGAAATCACAGCCAGGTGCTGGAGTCTGCTTTGACCCATGGTCCTTCTCAGCCAGGTATGGAGCCGACGCAAGACACTGAAAGATCTCTCACAGCTACAGCTGCTAACTGGGATTGTTAAGGCAACCTGAATAACAGTTTTCAGTGTGGGTAATATCTTTCTTATCCAGAAGTTTGTATAATGTTAACATATCTGGAATGGCACCAGCTTCACTCTGGAGCTTCAAAAAGTTTTTGGCAACTGCAACTTCCTCTAACTGAAGTTCAGTATGGTAATCCAGTGCCAGGGCTGACAAATGAGGCTCAGACAAGAATTGGTTTGAGGTTGGACTTCACACCTGAATCCCATTAAGCAATTCCTGACTAACACCAGAAAAACGCTTCTCAAGTTCAGAGATCATTCTGTCCAGACAAGGAAACAACAATTTCTTTTTAAGCTCTTTTTAAGCAGACTTCACTGCTTGCCCCACAGGTTGACTCAACAACAATTCCATCCATTTTCTTTCGTTTCTGCCTCTGTCCAGAAGACTGCTCCAAAACAGCTATCTGGTTTGCCTCACACAAAGCTTTTGTCCTTGCATGAATATCAGTAGCAGTGGCATCACTGCGCTTCTGCTTCAGAGTCTCAACCACCGCATCTTTGTATGTCTGTGCCTGGGCAATATCTATGGTCTCCTTTTGTAGGTATCTGTGTAAACATGCGGTTACAGACAGCAGATCCTTGAAAATAATCAGCAAATACACTGAGGAGAATTTACTGAGTTTTGCCTTTATCCCCCCACCGCAATAGGTGTGTTGATAGTGGAGAGGCACTCAATTATGGCAGGGAAGTTGTTAAGCACAGGCGTTACTGAACGAACCCTGCATGCCCAGCGTGTGTTTGACAGTTGCACATGTTCACTTTGCTCCAATCCTAATTTCTTCTGAGTGTCCATGAACTTATGAAGGTTTACAAGGGACACACTAAAGAAGATGGTGACCTTTAAGCATGTTAAAGAACTCTACAGTTTCAGAAACAGCTTTGCATGTGTGACATAGGATGATGAACATATATGGCCTCAGGGTGCTTCTTTTGAAAATGGGATTGCACCCCCCCAACTGTTCCGCTCATGACAGCTGCTCCATCATAGGTCTGTGCCACACATTTCAACTGCTCAATTCGCTTTTCTTGCAGCTGATTCTCAATAGCAGCATTTATTGAGGCAGCACCAAACTTTGGCATCTCTGTCAGGGCTAGGAAGCTCTCTTTAACTACACCTTCCACAGACACATACCTCACACAGAGGGCCAACTGTTGTGTCTTTCCATCTCTGGCCTCATCAGCCATAATGGCATACATCTGTGATTCTGTCATCTCACGAACAATAGCTGCAGTTACCTCTTGAGAACAACATTCAATCATCTCATTCTGACTACTACAAGAGATGTATGTTGTGTTTGATGGGGGTGTGTACCTCTTCAAGAATGGATCAAACTTTTCCAAAAGTTTTATGCACTCACGGAAATTCCCTTTATTGTCACTCTCTTCTGTTTCATCATGACCTCTAAATGATATTCCTTGCTTCCCCAAAAAGCAGGTCACTGCCACAATACGTTCTAGGTACTTCCTTCTTTCACTTACTTCTGCGGCACTTGCTGCCTCTATCTGTTACACAATATTGCCTTATGACAGACTTGCTTGCTGTTCCAACAAACTACACTGTCCTTGTGTGACTGAGTGGATTCATGCTTTTGAAGCTTGCTCAGTGCCTTTTGCCAATTACTGACTCCATCGTTCACTAATGTGTCATACCTAAGACTTTTGCCAAAGACTCGACAAGCGTAGCAGAAAGCAGCATTTTTTTTGGAAGAATATTCTAACCATTTAAAGACTTTGAACCAGTTTTCCAGTTACCATTTCTGGTAACACTTTATAATAACTATCTGTTATAACTAGTTAATAGATCATTTATAAACTGTTAGTTAATGGGATATAAATGACTTGTTAAATAACAGTTAATAGTTTGTTAATTATTTATAACTAACCA
>JAUMHG010000031.1:82160-95865 GCA_032359395.1 Enteromius anoplus
TTGTAAACAAAGTGCAAAGTTGAAAATGTGTTTAAGCTATGATTACACTGTGTTTAAGAAAAGATACAAGAAGTTTAAGCATTCACTTTTAGTGTGTAAGCAATAGGCAAAAACTGTAAAAGTGACTTGACTTGACATTTGATGATATGTGATTCAATTTTTCTTTATTTCTGTAAGAATGTTTGTTTGTTTCTTTTTGTAAAAAAAAATCTTGTTTGATAAAACAAAAAATAGTAGAAATTCTACCTTTGAGACTGAGTCAAAGCAAATGACAATACAAATTTAAACACGAAGACTGCAGGGTTTTATATAAAGCCCATCAGTCTGTTGCTGGTGATATGAAAGAGTAATTCAAATGGTGCTTGTGTGTATGGTTGTGTTGCAAGAGTTTTCATTTTTAGACAGGAGTGCTAAATTTTGTTTGCAGTGTTTCATTTTGGCATAGATGTGAGTTGTTAATCTTCAAGTGATATGTCTGATTGGCTTGTGTGTAGAGTTTTGACATAATGATAATAATGATAATAATGCTTCTGCACATTCAGTTGAGAACTAGAGCCATATAACAATGCAGAGACTTAATACAAATAGGATTTTTTAATGGTATTTTTTAATGCATGCTGCTACTGTTGGGACAATAGATGCCGTTGAGCCACACTTGACAGCTGTGCTCAATCACTGCTTGTTGGATGTCTAAAATACAAAAGTGCCAAAATGCCTCACCAAAGTCCCTTTGCTTTAAATGGCTTTCTTTTTCCTTTGTTTCGTTTCCTCTCTTGTAGAACTTGCCCAGGATAGTTATTTGCAAAGAAATTGGCTGATGAGTATTTCATAAATGTTTTTAGGAGTTAAATATTAGACTAAGATCATAAAAATATTGAAGCTAAATGTTTTCATAAAGAATGTAGCAGTGCAAGAGGGTGCTAGTGTCTGCATAGAAACACTAAAAATGAAACAGTGTTTACATACATTAAAAAACAAGCTGAAATTTTGAATAAGGAAAATTTGTTTGTTCCTGTCATCAATGTTTGAACCATTAAAGAGGAAATGCATTTTCCATATTTAATTTCTGGGTTGAAAAATGAAAATTGACTGGACTGACTGGACGCAAAAGTAAATGGACCGTATACGGACCGACCTTCCCAAGCAGACATAAACTTCCTTAACCTGATAAGAGAAAATTCCCAAAGATGATTTCTCTCAACCATCAGTCAAAAGAATAGCAGGTATTCAAGAGTCAATTTCAAATGTCAATTTTATTGTTCATTAAATAGGCTTAAAAAAGTCTGTTGTGACCGCAATTAAACAGGGATATCAGTTTTCTGTGATATCAGGATTCTTAAGGACTCTGGGTCATGTCTGCTTTGACTGTGGTATTTATCACCAGTAAAACAAATATAAACAAAACAGTATTAATAACCAATTTAAGATTTTAAATAAAATTATAAAACCATCAGAATTGCACATACCTGGGCAAGCATTCACTTTATTATAGAAATGAGTTTCAGAGTAGCTTTATAAAATTGCATACATCTTTGTAAACAGTGCCTGCTAGATAGGGTTTAATATCATGGAGATTAAACTTTGTTTATTACACACTGTCGCAGATAGTCCTAAATAATATTTAAACTTTACAATTTATAATAATAAGATTATGAATGATAATAAGAAGAAATAAATTGCTCATAGGACCTTTGCTGTAAACAAGTTTTGAGCTAGACTGAAACTGCACGTCACAATAAAGTGAATGCTTAAAGTCTTAAAGTAAATGAAAAAATGACAAGCTGAAGTTCACAAAAACCCTCCCACAAATATTTCTCTGAAAGTCTCAAAATCAAATTTAAACAAATAAACTATATCTACAAATATTTGAGTTTTAACCAGGTGTAATTATAAGACATAGACGTTCTGACAATTACAGGTCTGTCATTATGAATATATCTTACATTTATTCAGTGGTTTATATACAGTGCACAAGGTTTCCTCAATCACATTCTTGGAGAGCCATGCACTAAAAAGTTTAGTTTCAAATCATCAAACTCGCCTATCCATAATTAAGTCGGTAACTGTAATTAACTCACTTGTTAATTCATGAGGTAATGAAAACAATTTACTGGTTCAAGCCAATCTTCAGTCATAGTTGAGAGTAACATCTCAACAGCCATTTATGAGCACTTGTAACAGTGTACTTTGGTGCTGTCATCCATGCTGGCAGTTTCCTGGATTGACATTTGCTTATACCTTATTCGGAAAGGCACAGAAAATAGCTTTAAAACAATACAAAACAAAAAATCCACCAGATTGATAAAATAAACCAATCAAATAAAAATTCTGCAGAGACAGTCACACTACTGTGTTTGCTGAATAACAGGTAAAGAAAAGCACAATATTTACATAAACCTCTCAAATAACTATGCAGTACTGAAGCACTGGCAAACATACATGGATTTATGGATGCCTGTTCTGAAATAAATATTATGCAAAGTCTGGAAAATTAATAAATTAATAATGAATTAGTACCTGACGCGGCCACGGAGGTCGTTGAACCCTCATTTTGGCCTGTCTCAGCCATAGGGGCCGCCATTAGCCTCTTGCCTTGCCCTGTCACAGCTATGGAAGCTACTGAGTCAACAACCTGTCCTGCCATGGACACGGAAGCCGTTCCCAAACTCTCAAACTGCCCTGCTCCAGTCACAGAGGCCAACCTCAAACTCTCGTCTTGCCCTGTTCCGGCCATGAAGGCTGTTTTCAAAATCTCATTCTGCCCTGTTTGGACCACTAAGACCACCTGCGATCTTTCAGCCTGCTCTGCTCCGACCAATGAGGCCTTCATTAACCTCTCCATGCTCTCTCTCACAGCCACGTCTGCTCTGCCATGGAGGGTTGGTGTTCCACCCTGGAAAGCGTCTCTGTCGTCTGCTCCACCCTGGCTCTTCTACGAACGTAAAGCAGGTACTGCCTCGGAAATAAAGGCCATAGCTAACCTCTCTGTGCTCTCTGCCCTAGTCTCGTCGCCTCCGCTCTGGAGGGCGTCCCAGCCACCCGTTCTGCCCTGGTGGCAAATCTTTGTAAACCATCTTTGTAAACAGTGCCTGCTAGATAGGGTTTAATATCATGGAGATTAAACTTTGTTTATTACACACTGTCGCAGATAGTCCTAAATAATATTTAAACTTTACAATTTATAATAATAAGATTATGAATGATAATAAGAAGAAATAAATTGCTCATAGGACCTTTGCTGTAAACAAGTTTTGAGCTAGACTGAAACTGCACGTCACAATAAAGTGAATGCTTAAAGTCTTAAAGTAAATGAAAAAATGACAAGCTGAAGTTCACAAAAACCCTCCCACAAATATTTCTCTGAAAGTCTCAAAATCAAATTTAAACAAATAAACTATATCTACAAATATTTGAGTTTTAACCAGGTGTAATTATAAGACATAGACGTTCTGACAATTACAGGTCTGTCATTATGAATATATCTTACATTTATTCAGTGGTTTATATACAGTGCACAAGGTTTCCTCAATCACATTCTTGGAGAGCCATGCACTAAAAAGTTTAGTTTCAAATCATCAAACTCGCCTATCCATAATTAAGTCGGTAACTGTAATTAACTCACTTGTTAATTCATGAGGTAATGAAAACAATTTACTGGTTCAAGCCAATCTTCAGTCATAGTTGAGAGTAACATCTCAACAGCCATTTATGAGCACTTGTAACAGTGTACTTTGGTGCTGTCATCCATGCTGGCAGTTTCCTGGATTGACATTTGCTTATACCTTATTCGGAAAGGCACAGAAAATAGCTTTAAAACAATACAAAACAAAAAATCCACCAGATTGATAAAATAAACCAATCAAATAAAAATTCTGCAGAGACAGTCACACTACTGTGTTTGCTGAATAACAGGTAAAGAAAAGCACAATATTTACATAAACCTCTCAAATAACTATGCAGTACTGAAGCACTGGCAAACATACATGGATTTATGGATGCCTGTTCTGAAATAAATATTATGCAAAGTCTGGAAAATTAATAAATTAATAATGAATTAGTACCTGACGCGGCCACGGAGGTCGTTGAACCCTCATTTTGGCCTGTCTCAGCCATAGGGGCCGCCATTAGCCTCTTGCCTTGCCCTGTCACAGCTATGGAAGCTACTGAGTCAACAACCTGTCCTGCCATGGACACGGAAGCCGTTCCCAAACTCTCAAACTGCCCTGCTCCAGTCACAGAGGCCAACCTCAAACTCTCGTCTTGCCCTGTTCCGGCCATGAAGGCTGTTTTCAAAATCTCATTCTGCCCTGTTTGGACCACTAAGACCACCTGCGATCTTTCAGCCTGCTCTGCTCCGACCAATGAGGCCTTCATTAACCTCTCCATGCTCTCTCTCACAGCCACGTCTGCTCTGCCATGGAGGGTTGGTGTTCCACCCTGGAAAGCGTCTCTGTCGTCTGCTCCACCCTGGCTCTTCTACGAACGTAAAGCAGGTACTGCCTCGGAAATAAAGGCCATAGCTAACCTCTCTGTGCTCTCTGCCCTAGTCTCGTCGCCTCCGCTCTGGAGGGCGTCCCAGCCACCCGTTCTGCCCTGGTGGGCGTACATGTATGTCCTGTCTCAGCTGTCTGCTCCGATCTGGATGGCGTATCTGCCCGGGAGGGAGTCTCTGCCACCTGTTTCGCCCTAGAGGGCGTATGTCCTGTCTATGCCGCCCATTCTACCCTCAAGGACGTCTCTGACGTCATTACACTTACATCTGAAGCTTATTCACACACACCTGCAGTTCATTACAACACCCAGTCACTCATTACACCCTGCATAAAAGACAGAATCAAACACTCACTCATTGCGAGGTCTTGTTTTCCCAGTGTAACATTCTGACTGTTTATTTCTGTTTTCATTGTTTGCTGCCTGCCCCGATTTCTGCCTGTTTTCATCAACTTTGATTCTGCTTATCTCCGTTATACTGTTTGCTGGTTTCTGACCCTACCTGTCCGACTACGATTATCATTAAAACTTGCACATTGATCCAACATTGTCAGTCTCGTTTGTTACAGGCAAACTTTGTCAGTTTAAATCTAGATTAAAGACACATCTCGTTACTCTGGCTTACACTTTACACACTAATTCATATTTATTAATCAAATCTGTTAAAGGACTGTTAGGTTGCATTAATTAGATCAGGAACCGGGAGCACTCCCCTTAACACACGGTGTACTCGTTACATTGTAAAAAGAATGGCATCTATGCTAATATTAGACTGTTTCGTTCTTATTCTGTTTCTCTGTCCACATCCAGATCAGAAGCACAAAGAGATGATCTTCATCGGAGACCAGAACACCTAGATGAGCCCTGTACACAGATCAGAAATGTTTGAGCCAAATGCTCAAACACACACACACACACACACACTATAAGTCCTTTGCACAATCTGACATGCGTTTGAAATTAAACTGAAAATTAGGTGCTGGGCGTCCGGGCAAAGGAGAACTGGCCCCAACTAAGCCTGGTTTCTCCCAAGGTTTTTTTTCCATTCTCTCATGGATGGGTTTTTGGTTCTTTGCCGCTGTCGCATCAGCCTTACTTAATTGGGGACACCTAATTTCTAGTGATTATAGATTGTAGAGACCGTCTCCGCATTTAATTAATAAATAGTTTAACCCCGTCATTATACATTACCATCACTCTATTCTCATATTTGATAATGTTCAGTGCTTTTCTGTATTGTTAAAAGCACTATATAAATAAAAGTTATTGATTGATAGTTTTCAAATAAGTCTAAAGGACTTTATTAGTTCTTATCAGGTGTGTTAAATTGGGGTTGTATATAAACTCTGCATGGCTCCGGCCCTCTACGATCAGAGTTTTACACCCCTGGGTTAGTGTCATGATGTTTGGCACTGTTTATTTGGTTTTTGGATTTGATAGAGCAGGGGTGTCAAACTCAGTTCCAACCCTGCTCCATCACACATACTATGTACATTTTTTCATAAAGCCTGAAGGACTTTATTTGCTGGATCAGGTGTGTTTAATCAGGGTTGCATCTAAATTCTGTAGAGCTTTGGCCATCCAGGAATTGAGTTTGACACTCATGAGACAGAGTATTTAGGCTGCGTTCCACTCTAGTTTTAGTCACGCACTCGCAAACTTCCCTAAGCACTTCCCCTCAGGGGAATCTGTGGCGCCATTTTGAAGTGCGTTCCACTTCGCGAAGGGAAGTTTATATGGACAGACCCTCAATCCCTTGATTTTGACCAAGGGAGCAAGTTTGCTTCAAATGCACACTTCAGGTCACTCTATAGACCACATTGCAACATGGTTATGACATCTTCACAGATCGTGTTTAATTAATTCTCACCCCAAACAACTATATAATGTATAATGCGTTTTTTTTTTTGTTTGTTTGTTTTTTTACTTTTAAAATAGCCTAACCATACCTATATACATATAGAATGCTGCACCAAACAATTTCGCTAAGGAAAAAATGTAAACAATAAACCAACTTTATAGCAGATTCTAAGGGTTTGGATCGTTCCAGTTTAGCCCACTGGAAGGATGCTGCCAGAAGTGTGGACTGAGTGAACAAGATTGAAAGAGGTTTGCGAGTGAAGGGCATAAGAAAACAGACTGGAATGCAGCCTTCATCTCTGAAGACCTTAATAGGCTTGTCCAGGTGTCTTTGATTAAGGTTGGAACTGAACTCTTCAAGACATTGGCCAGATCTGAGTAACCTTCAATACACTTACCAAATCAAACTCTGGTACCATGATTTTGTTTCTGCAAATCTGATGGAGCCAACAAACAAAACATAGACCTTACACTTTGCCTTTACACATTTTGAGCAATAACAGTTATTACGTTCTCAGATGTTTATAGGCCAAAGTTCTCCTTGATAGGAAAGGCTAGGAGAAAATACTGCTTCCTTCGAGATTTCCATACAGGTCTGCTAGTTTTTTGAAGCGCGGCCCCCAGTTGCTGAGGTAATCATAACTCTGCTCTGAATCTGAACTGGGTGATTCCAGCGTGCTTAGAGATTCTGCTACAGAACCATTTCCCTCAAACGCGTATGTCTGGAGTGAATCATATGGTGGTGCTGAGGGATCCACATCAGTCACTTTCAGCCTGTCCCAGATAAACTCTTGAAAGACAATGTTGTCAGGAAGTGTTTTATAAGATGTCCTGGAGCTAGCAGAAGCTAAGTATGGATAAACCGAGGCAGTTTGTGGACTGACATCCTGGAACTTTGAATCGTGAATGATATTGAGATTACGCAGGGTGATCATATCGAAAGCTTCTGTATCTTCTTCACCTCCTCCTTCATCATCATACCGAACAATGTTCTCCCTCACATCACGCTCGTCCTCGATGAAAAGAGCTGTTTTCCGTCTTTGTTGCATTGCCACAATCAACAGTATCAGAACTAGAAGAGAGAAACAGACATGCTGCATGTTGGACATGACGATTCAATGCAAGGCGATCAAAACTGTAATGATAAAACATTTCGGGTTTTTTTCCCTCTGAATCAGTGGTTCTCAATCCTCGCACCCCCCTGCTCTGCATTTTTGACATATTTGTATATTTTGCATATTTGGACATGGTCCCTAAACTGTCCGTTAAAGTGTACTTCACTTTGGAGCATTAATTCACTTACCCTACTGTAAATAAGTGAATACGATCTAGACAGCAGTCCTGGTCCTCGCGCACTGCGAAGTGGACATCACCAAATATTTTTGCCATGATTCCAGTTCGAAGTGAATTTTTTACATTCCATTCAAAGTGCGTTTAAGTGTGCGAGACGTAATTTAAATCGTATTCACTTATTTAAAGTGCAAATCCGTGAATAAATGTTTCAAATTGAAGTAAACTTTAACGGACACTTTATAGGGACCATGTTGATCGGAACACAGCTCATGCATGGAGCTCTCCTCTAATAAGCTAATTATCAGAATCAGGTGCGTTAACAAAGAGAGACATGCAAAATATGTAGAGTGGGGGGTCGCGAGGACCAGGATTGAGAACCGCTGCTCTAGATCATAGGCTAAAGATGCCCAGTAAAAATATTTGGTTAGAAGTAACAAGTTGATTGACATTTACTTGAGTTAAGGTTTGTTGCCTTATAAAAACAAAAAGTGTCAAACAAATATAGTTGATGGATATGCACACATGTGAAACCATTTTGTTTGTTTTTTTTTTTTTCTTTATATTCTTTAAAGTTTAGGGTTAGTCCAATAATATTACCTTAAAAGTGGAAAAACATCTGACAAGATTTTACTTGGATCCATTTATACAACTTATAAAACTAGGATTTTAATTGGGTGTGTAGATTTTAATGCCCTCCATACTTTTCAAAGTTGTTATTGCAGATGTATATTTCAGAACACGTAAGAATCTATAGTCAGATTGTACTCCACAATATGTTTGATCATGCTCATTCAGGATCATGCAAAGTCAAGACCTTCAACGTCCTCATCATTTTTATTTATTTATTTTTTTACAACCACTTTGAGCCAAAGACAACAATGAAACAAAATCAATGAGTCAGATTGAGTTGGTTAGGTTATTATACCAATTTGACTTAAACTTAATGAACACAAACAGAACAGGAAATTCATACTTCTTAAAAAAGTGCAAACCAATTCACAAAAAAAAAAAAAAAAACTCTTATGTACAAGAGTCAGTTCAGAACAAAATAATAAAAAAAACATTTTACATAACTTTAAAATAATCCTTGAACATCATAACTGGTTAAAGTAAAGCTTACATAGCAATCATTTTATAAAACCATTTTTGTAAGGACAAATTATATCATCATATCAACAGCAGGGTTGGGTCAGCCTCCTCTGAGGGCAGCGCTTGGAGGTTCACCACCTGATCTCTGAATGGAGTAGTGGGAACCTTGGGCACGTAGCTGGGCCGTTGCCTCAGTGTTACCTGGGAATCCTTGGGCCGACTCCCAATTCGTCGACCGAAAATGCATGCAGGTCCCTTACCCTCTTGAAGTCTTTTCATAGAAAGAAACTTCAGCTCGACTGCTGGCAAAGGCTCAAAGCTCAGCACAAGAGACAGGTCCCAAAAGGGTACCGTAGGGGGCCGTGGAAGATTTAACCTTCTGGCCCCCCTGAGGAACCGGATGACCAGGTTGTGCTTACCAACAGACCTCCCCTTGATGAGGTCGTGGTTTGCAGCTGTAGCAGCCACGTAGACTTTAAGGGTGGAGGGATGCCATATGGTGCCCTGTCTCTGAGTCAGTAGATCCTTCCTCAGAGGAATCGGCCAAGGAGGGGCTTTCACAAGGAGCATGAGTTCAGGGATCCAGGTCCTGGTGGGCCAATGAGGGGCTACCAGCAGGACCTGCTACTTGTCCTCCCTGACCTTGCACAGGAACTGTGCCAGAAGGCTCACTGAGGGAAACACATATTTGTGCCGCCCCTGTGGCCAGCTGTGTGCCAGGGGGTCCGTCCCTAAGATTCCCTCGGTCAGGGCGTAAAACAACTGGCAGTGAGAGGTCTCTGGAGAGGCAAAAAGGTCTACCTGAGTGGCTCCGAACTTCTCCCAAATCAGCTGAACCAACAGGGGCTGGAGTCTCCATTAACCAGGGAGTGCAGCTCGAGACAGCTTGTCGGCTGCCTGGTTGCAGACACCTGGAATGTGAATGGCGCAAAGTGACCTCAGATGCTTCCAACTCCATAGGAGGAGGTAGTGGGCGAGCTGTGACATGCGACGGGAGGGTAGACCACCTTGATAGTTGATGTACGCTACAGCCGATGTGTTGTCTATGCGGAGCAGAACATGGTCGCCCTGAAAGACCCCTGACCCCCTGTCCAAACCCCTGACACTGCATGCACATTGTATGTGGCCCCCCCACCCGGTGGTAGAGGCATGCCTGGAGACCTGCTCTAGGTGCACTCCTGCCCGAAGAAACGCAAGGTCTGACCACGGGGAGAAGGTTTGGTGACAGGCCGAAGTTATCTGAACCCAGAAAGTGCCGCGTTTCCACACCTACCTCGGGACTCGATCATGAAGCCAGTGCTGAAGCGGTCTCATATGAAGCAACCAGAGCGGGATCACCGCAGTGTCTGCAGCCATATGCCGTTGAACATATTCAAGCAGCCAAGCACTGACTGAGTGCGTTCCTCTGTGAGGTGCGCTGTTTGTGCAACCGAGTCCAACTTCATCCCGAGAAAAGAGATCCTCTGCACCAGACAGAGTTTGCTTCTCTCTCGGTTGACAAGAAAACCCAACAGGCTGAGGTGTTGTAACACCAAGTCCCTGTGTTCGCACAACTGAGTTCTGGACTGTGCTAGTATCAGCCAGTCGTCGAGGTAGTTGAGAATGCGAACCCCATTCTCCTTGAGTGGATTCAGGGCAGCCTCCGCTATTTTGGTAAACACACCAGGCGACAGGGAGAGCCCGAAGGGCACAACGCGGTACTGATATGCATGGCCTTTGAACGCGAACCTCAGGAAGGGCCTGTGGCGTGGAAGGATCGACACATGAAAGTACACGTCCTTCAGGTTTATTGCTGCAAACCAATCCTGGTGATGGATGCATTCGAAAATGTGTTTTGGGGTCAACATCTTGAACGGAAACCTGTGAAGAGCTCGATTCAAGACTCGCAAATCCAGGATTGGCTGTAACCAACCACCTTTCTTGGGCATTATGAAGTAAGGGCTGTAAAACCCTGTCCTTATATCGGCTGGAGGGACCGGCTCTATTGCTCCCTTTACCAGGAGGGTAGCAATTTCTGCACGCAAGACAGGGACACTTGCAATGTTTACTAACGTGAAGCGGATGCCGCTGAACTTGGGAGGGTGCCGGGCGAACTGAATCGCATAGCCGAGCCGGATGGTCCGGATGAGCCAACGAGACGGCCTGAGCCCAATCCAGGCATCTAAGAACTGAGCTAGTGGCACCATTAAGACTACCGGGATGCCGGTGATGGGGCAGCAAGGGGTAATGCAGGGACCTGGCCCGGGCGTCTCTATGCCGGTCCGCAGCGAGGTCTGAGTGCATGCAACTCTTACCTGCGTTCTGGCAGAAGTTAGGATGGAATTCCGTGAAGTCGTCCTCCCAGCTCTCGAACTGCTGCCTGTAATGAGAGGAGAGTGAATGTGTAACAAAAGCTCTTTTACAGGCCTGTCCACAGCACCTCATCCCCTCAGAGGACCCAGGGATAGAAAAATGTGCTCTTTTGTCGAGGATTTGGGTACCACTGACCGTGAGACCACGGGTGTAAACAAAACAAAAGATTCGCCTCGGTCTGCTTCTGGGTGGCGGAGAACTGCTGGGCAAAAGTCTCCACTGCGTCGCCAAAAAGGCCGGTCTGGGACACGGGAGCATTCAAGAACCAGGTCTTGTCTGCATCACGCATGTCGGCCAGATACAGCCACAGATGGAGCTCCTGGACCACCATAGTGGACATCGCATGGCCCAGAGCCCGCCCCGTAACCTTCGTTGCACGAAGCGCAAGGTCCATTACGGTATGGAGTTCAGAAAGAACTTCCGGGTCGTGGCTACTATCATGCAGGGCCTCCAGAGCCTTGGCCTGATCGACCTGCAGCAACGCCATGGCGTGCATGGAGGAGGCAGCTTCTCCACAAGCCTTGTAGGCATCATCGATGAGCGCCTGGGTAGAGGTAGAGGCCTTCAGACACAGTTGCATTACAACAGACCTCCCCACCTGGGGGACCCCCGTGTAGCCCCTAGCTGCACCGCCGTCAAGCGTGGTGAAGGAGGATGAGCCACTGGGTCGCTTCCTGGCAGTGAAAGGTGCCATCCACGACCGAGTGAGCTCATCATGCACCTCCGGGAAGAAAGGCACCAGGTGGGTTCCTGTGCACCAGCACGGGCCACACCCAAGTACCAATCATCCAGCCTGGAGAGTTCAGGATGGGGTGGAGGACTCCACTCAATCCCGACCCCCCTGGCGGCCCGGGCAAGCATAGCAACTAGCTCCGGATCAGTGTCAGGCACGGTCGAATGCCCAGCGGATGCCGTCCCAGCCGACATGTCATCTCCAGAGCTGTACTCTCCTCCCGATGCTGCAACTGACATTTCATTGGGGGGAGCACCAAAGGTGACATTTGGGACCATTTCCGGTGAACCAAACTGCCCTGATGGCAACTCCAGCGGAGTCAGAGTGTGGGTGACAGGAGGCGTGCTCGAGGCCCAGGCACGTAAGACAGTGTTAGTGACCATCAGCTGGTGCCAGGTAACGGCCGCACCCAAGAACGCATCGGTGGTAGGACATCCTTAAAAGGACGCGTCTTTTATTAAACGGCTAAAACGCACAGGGGAGATGGACGCTCGGTACACAAAAGCAGGTAGTGCAATACTAATGTGTCCGCCACTCGAATGGAACCACCGCCGCTGAAACGCAGTGACACCAGCCCTCTCCGTCAGGTGAGTAGATATGCTCAGGAACTGCTGCATAGACTGCTCGGCTCTGAAGCGAAAAGCTAATGAACGCTTAATCTGCTGCCTATTTGTACTCGCGCTGCGATCATATGCAGCTGGATAATAATCAGTGTATGCCAATTTCATTGGCGTGTTTCCATTCACAAAGAGTAGATTGGGCCTCTCAAATCAAGATTCCTTTTCGTTGGTCACCGACGAGACTCGGAGTGACAGACTGAAAGGGAACAACGCACCTTAACTAGGCTTGTTATGCTGAGTTGAGACGGCATGATTTTCAAAGCAGTTGTGTCACAGATCTTTTCACACTGAATGACTATCTGGGATGACTATCAATTGCTGCTGTGTAGAGGGGGTTTCACACTGCATGACCTGTTGTTGATGATTAGTATAGCTGAATTAAATTGTCTAGGATTATTGCACGTTCGTTTAAAAGGCGACAATAGTAGAAACACTGATCAGAACCCCTTCGATTGGTTGACGAAATGGCAAAGAGCGAGCTCAATTTTTTTCCTCAAGCGGATCAAGAGCTTTTATTAGAGGGTTAAGGAGAATTTCAAAATAACAAAGACACCAGTTAATGCTGCAAAAGCCAGAAGAGAGGGCTGGCAAACTATATCTAATTAAATCCATTAGTGCTGCCCAATATATATATATATATATAATATTTCAAATCTTATTTGTAGTAATTGCTCTTTTTGTCATCTTTTTTATGTCAGAGCCAGCAGTGAACCCATGTGACAGATTTGAGAAAATTACCTCCAATTCTACAAACGCAATCGGGAAATAGAATGTGATTATTATTAGACATACACAGTGATTAACACTGGAATGATGACCACAGCCATGCACACACACACACACACATATACATATTAGTGGTGGTCGGCATTAACGCTTGACTCTTATCGTGCGATAAAAAAAATATTGCCGTTAATCTATTTACAAAGTTGGGTTGAAGTCTATACTACAAGCTATGGTGACTTCCACCTTTAGCGCGGATGTATAGCTGAATTACACTGTAGCCTTATTCGGGCGGGACTAGTTTTCTAAACTACTGTACATGTGAGCTTCCATCCTTATCACCTATCGTCCCTGATCTCCATATACGGTTTGGAATGTATTGGTATTAGTTGCACGAAACCGGTGCGCTGACAGACTTGCGCGTCACGTGCGCGTTGTTTTTGTTTATCCTGAAGCGTCTGATCGCCGCTGTGGCTAAATGCACTTGCATTTTCTAATGCTTTTATACAAAACTGATGAACACACCGTCAGTTATGTTTTCAGA
>JAUMHG010000031.1:101937-114156 GCA_032359395.1 Enteromius anoplus
TATATAATTATTTTGCTATTACACACAAATCTGAACGATTTCAGGCTAATGCCTGAGCATCTCGGGTCAGGGCCAGGTTAGGGTCTAAGTCTGAGACCGTGCAATACTAGGCTACATTCAGAATTTACATGAAATGTGTTTTTGAGCATAAATTTAATTTTAAATAATTTAGTTTAGTCAGAAAATGTAGGGTACAATTCTGAACCTACGCTATAAGCTTTATAAGCCCCACATGATTGTTTCCCTATCAGTCCAGTTTCCACAACCAATCTAACCACTGAAGGTCCTCGCGGTTCTGAACCCGAATGTAACGGGTCTTAACCCCGTCGCACGGTACGAGGAGCCGTGTGTTGTCTGGTCTGTTCCGATCTCACAGCTTACTAGGCTGCAGAAGGCCCTCAGGGTGTCAGACCTGTCAGAAATGGGCACTAGCCCCATAGCACGATACGAGGGGTCGTGTCAAGTCCATTCAGTCCTGGTTCCCCAACCAGTCGAGTTATTTGAGGCCAGTGATCCAGAGCCAGAGTGGCCGGATCCGCCAGACCCAGTCTGTGATCCGGAATCTGAGTGGCCGGATCCGCCAGACCCGTTCTGTGATCCGATTCCACAGAATTCAACCAAGCTCACAAGACCCTGAAGGCTCTATGGCCAGGACCTCCGAAAACGCTGTATGGAACTAAAACTTCATCTGGTCCACCCAAGGCTGCACTACTTCTGGAGATGTCGGTTCCGTCCGTAGAATCCCCATAGGCCTCAATGGTGGCTGCACAACCCATGGAGGACCCTGAATCAGGTTTCAGTCAGACTCTGAGGGAGACATCAGTTTCGGTATGGTCTAGAGGGGCGCATGCATTCTCGGTCAGGTCTCGAAGGGCGTATCCACTGCCTGTCTGGTCTAGGAGGGCGTATCCATCCCCTGTACGGTAACTAAGGGCACAGTCAATATCGGTCTGGTCTTGATGAGTGTATCCACTACCTGTCTGGTCTAGAAGGGCGCATTCATTTCAAGTACGGTCACTAAAGGCGCATTCACTCTCTGCCCGGTCTCAAAGAGTGTACTCACTTCCTGTCTGGTCACGAAGGATGTTTTCACCTTCTAGGCGGTCAAGAAAGGTGTTACCTCTGGATAAGGGTCGGTTCACGAGGGCGCAAAGCCAATCTAGTGGTCCCGAGAGGGCTCTGCCACTGTTTGGCCGATGCAGAGGGGATCTGCTGCCATCCGCTCCGCCTTGGGGGGTGGCCTCGCATTTTGTCTCGCCAGGTGGGCATTTCACAACTGCTCCACCCAGGGAGAGGCCTCTGCCACCTGCTCCACCCAGGAGGAGGTCTCCGCCACCTGCTCCGCCCCAGTGGACGTCCCCACCGCCTGCTCCACCCAGAAAAACGTCTCCGCCGCCTGCTCCACCCTGAAAGAGGTCTTCTTTGCTGCCTGCTCTGCCCCGATGGCCGTCTCTTCTGTCAACCGGCATATAAACCGGCGATTGTTTCGTTTCTGGCACGGTTCGTTATTGTAGTGTTTTCTCTTTCGTCTTCCTAGTATTCTGTTATTCGCATCACTGTCATTATCTGAGTGTTTTTTTAAGAATGTTTCCATTTATTTACATGCATTTGTACAGACACGAAACGCAATCACAATTTCTGTCAAGGGGATTTCGAGCCTGGTTGCGTATTAATATTTGTGAAACAAATATTTCTATGAAACGTTTTCAGGTTGCACAGAAGAAAGCTGACATATTGATATATACTGATATAGCAGTTCAACACGCCGAACAAGCGAAAAAACAACCGTTTTCTTGTTTCTTAATAGTTCGTTTCAATTAAAAAAACAAATAATCACAACATACACTGAACTTAGAGCCAAGCAATAAAAAAAAAAAAAATCATTTTGAGATTAAAGTCATTAAATTACGAGAAAAAACTCATGCTACTTTAAAATAATGTAAATAAAATGGCTATTTTTCTTTAGTGGCACATCTATAAAAATGTGTTGATTTAATTTACACTGTAGATAGCAGTGGCGATTTCTTTAAGACTGCAAGGGAAGCTCAGCTTCCCCTATATAGTCACAAAATTAATGGTCAAATTATGTACTATTGTATCAACATTTTATTGACTAAAATGCGTTAGAAAACGTTAATCTCAAAGACAAGTTCGTTCAGAATCAGTTACATATAGCAGGTCGGCTGAGTTGATTTTCTTCTCATACATTCCCGTAGCGTCACAGTGCATTTCCCCGTTGAAGCCCAGCGCCCATTGACTTCAATGTGGCTGCTTTGAAAGTGCCTGCAGCAGGTTACTTCCGGTTACGCTGAAACGACTTCCTTTTATACTGATATGACCGTTTGCACTGAAAAGTCCACGCACATCCGCATATGAAATCACTTGCATATGTATATACAACTCTAGGTTTGAATGTTATTGAGTATGTTTGTGCGAGTGTTTTATGGATATGCATGCGCACATGGAGTGTGAATGTATATGAGAGTATTTATAGGTGTATATGCATGACTCAAGCGTATATGTATATGCAGGTAAGAATAGGTGTGTCTGCATGCATCGAGTTTATATGTATGTGCGTGTGATGTTGTAGGTGTATATGCATGGATCGAGTTTAAATGTATAGGCGAGTATGTTTGGGTGTATGCACGCGCCGAGTTTATGTGTATACGCAAGTTATTCACAAGTGTTTATGCATTAATTAAAAAAATAAGATTTATTGGTGTGGATTTCATATTAGAGTGCACGTATATTTCATACATGTGTATTTGAACATCCAATAGTGTACATGTATATGCGTTTAATTTATAGGTGTATATGCGCGTGTTTTATTTATGTATTGATAAGCGGAGTTTGATTTAAATCCCACACAGCGCCTCATACTGATCTGATCATCATCCGGTCAGTCTGGAATGACATGAAGTAACAGAACAAACTGAGACAGTTTCAATCCAGAAGCTCTGCCAACGTCTCCAAGATGAAGAAAAAAAAAAAAAAAACTACCTGGAAAGCTACAGTACTGTTCAGAGTTTTAGACACTTTCTGACACTTTCACAAATTCTCTAAAATAATGTAAAAATAAAGTCATAAATATATTTAATTTATCAATTAACTTCTGTTAACTAAATCAAATAAATATTTGGTAAAACAGCTTCTGTTCCGAGGAACACTTGCCCATAGTTTTTCAGGTAGCTTTCCTGGTAGGTTCCTTTTCTTCATCTTGGAGACAGTGGCACAGTTCTTCTGGATTGAGTCTGTCATGACACAGAGGCGAGTAGACGTGCAGATCCATTTGCTAGCTTTATTTATTAACCAGAGTCAGTACAGGCGGGGTCAACAACAGCGAACAGGAACATAGGAGGCAGATACAAAAGAATAATCCAGAGATGGCAGCGTGAGTCGGCAATGGGAAATCGGGGAAAACACGGATGGCTAAACAATAGGGAAAACAGACATACATCCAAACATTGACCAGCCACTAATACAAAGACATCCAGGATAATTATACATGTGATAATGACACTGAGAGGCGGAGAAACAGATGAGCAACCATGACAACACATGAGGTGGGTGGAGACGAGAGTTCATTGATAAAGTGAGTCCAGGTGTGAAGCAGAGACATATAAAACACAAAGAATGTGTCTAAAGCTGAAGTACCACTAAAACAGTCAGGTTTGCAACTCCAGATAGATCATCACAGTCTGTCTCAGTTTGTTCTGTTGCTTCATGTGATTCCAGACAGACTGGATGATGATCAGATCAGATCTCTGTGTGGAGCACTGGCTGTTGTCAGACAATAATCTCCCTGCATTATTACAATTAATGACAAAAATAATATTTGGAAATGTAAACTGATATTTCCAACTGACACGCTACTGCAAAAGATGATGATGATGATGATGATGATGGTATGGTAGTGGACTAAGACTTTTGCACAGTACTGTACATGAGAGGAATGCATGCATATTATTCACAATATACAATACAATATTCACAATTTTGTCACTTTCTTTTTCCATTTTATGATTGTAGTACATTGTGAAACCTGAATTTGACTGTATTTTTTGTAACAATTCATAATAATTTCCAAATAATCTGAAGACATTGTAACTAAAGAAACAACATGAAATATAGTTAAATATACACAAAATAATATACCATTAAAATTATGATGAAATTGAAAATGAATATGCATTTCTTATTGATCCAATTAAAATATGAATAATGTTATAACTGATTGTTAATTTTCTGAAAAAGATCTGCATACTGTATGTGATCAGACATTTGTAACTAAAATATATAGTAATTAAGAAACAAAGGTTTACACTACTATAGATTAAATTGTCTTCTGCACCAGGAAATGTGAAACGCAGCAGACTGAATTTATGCTTTTACAGTATGCATTTGTTTTCTCAATCTTTACATGTTTGTTGTAAAACCACACATACATAATGTGTGACTTCTGTAACACACCGGGTATTGTGTAGTCATTATCATCAATTATTAAATTCCATAGTGAACACATTTTTTTTATGCAACATTGCATATTGACACCCCTAATAAAAGGTTTACACATACCTGTCCAGGTGCTGCATTTTCACATAAGAGTGTCTCGTACTCAATAGCAAACACTGGAGCATTGTCGTTAATGTCCATGACTGTGATTAGAGCGATTCCTCTGCCAACCTGAGACGGGTCCTCTGACACACACAAAAAAGAAAGCTAGCATGAGACATAAAGATTTACCACATATAAAGTTGTCTTCTTAGAGCTGTTTTCTAATATGATCTGTAATATGAATGTAGTAATGGAAGAATGTGTGTGTGTGTTTGTGTGTGAGAGAATTCATTTCTGTGGTGAGATCATTTCTCGTGTGTCACCTCGGGTCGTTGGATCTGCATAATTAAATGCAGAACAATTGGATATATGTCTTAGTCAGCAAATCACCTCCATCACAGCTGTGCACCCTGAGCTATAGGTCACAACTAGTCCCTGATGAACACATTAACATTCATCTGTTCTACTGTCCTGCTTTACCAGAGACACGGCTGATCATAGTAAGGAATGTTGAACACAAAATATGAACAAGCAAAATAGATCTCCGTGATCTGAACATGTTGAAATTATTATTATTTTCAATGTAAACAGAAAATAATACATGAAAAAACAACAACTTTACAATCAGACTGCTCCTAAAGCTTCCTGCACAATCACATTTCATTGATCTTCTAAGATCATTGTTGAACTTTTTTACGCACACTGCTGTTCAAAAGTTTTAGAACAGTAAGATATTTAATGTTTTTTAAAGATGTTTCTTCTGGGGTCCGAATGCTCTGAAAAGAATGGAAGCAGAGGTGCAGTGTAAGGTTTTAGTAGGAAGATATGAAAGGTGGGTGTAATGCGATACAGGGGTGGCAATAGAAGTTCATAAGTGACCTTGTTTATCTGCCGGACAATAGGTAAAGGACCTATGTAGCGAGGGCTTAGTTTTTTACAAGGGAGTCGGAGACATATGTCTCGAGTGGATAACCACACTTTTTCACCTGGTTGATACAAGGGGGTATCTGATCTGCGCACATTGGCAGCTGCTGTGTATCTTCTGACTGCGCGCTGAAGGTGAACATGTGTGGAGTCTCACACCCGTTCGCTCTCTCTAAACCAATAGTCCACTGAGGGGACCTCTGAAGGCTTTTCGGCCCAGGGGAAAAAAGGGGGTTGAAAACCTAAGAGACAGTAAAAAGGGGTGAGGGCTGTGGATTCTTGGCGTAAAGAGTTTTGGGCGTATTCAGCCCAGGGTAGGTACTGACTTCAAGTATCCTGATGTCATGACAATAAGCTCTTAAGTAACGGGTGATTTATTGTATTTTTCTCTCAGTTTGGCCATTTGATTCTGGATGATATCATGAGGAGAGGTTGATGGTGATTCCAAGCAATCGAATGAATTCCTTCCAGACTCAAGAGGTGAATTGGGGACCCCTGTCGGATACTATCTCCTCAGGAAGCCCGAAATGTCTAAAGACGTGGTGAAATAGTGCTTGTGCTGTTTCTAGTGTGGTGGTGATCCCTATGAGTGGAATTAGTTTACAGCTTTTCGAAAACCGGTCAACCACAACTAGGAAGGGTAGTGAATCCTTCAGAATTTGGCAAATCAGTAGCAAATCTATTCCCAGGTGGGACCAGGGATGACATGGACGGGCAGAGGGAGTTATTTGCCTGCTGGTAGGCGCCGGGGGGTGTTCGTTATGGCGCAAATGGAACAGAGGTACCGGTCGATATCTAGGCCCATGTGGGGCCACCAGAACCGGTTACTGATGAGCCATTGAGTTTGGCGACTGCCGGGATGTCCCGTACCCTGAGAGGTATGCATAGAATCTAGGAGAAGTAATCAGAGTGCCGGAGGTACAAACGTCCTTCCTTCTGGCACCTCAGCCGGTGCGGGTTCACGGATGGTAGCCCGACAGATTTGTTCATCCAGATCACATTGGATGGGAGTGAGGGACTTGGTAGGAGGCAGTATGGGTTTGGGTTCCTCAGGTGTGGGGTTGGGCTGGTGTAGTCAGGACAGTGCATCTGCCTTGGTGTTTCAACTCCCTGGGCGATAAGAAATCTTAAAATCAAAGCGTGTAAAAAATAAAGCCCAACGAGCCTGACGAGGATTGAAGCGTTTAGCTTCTCATATGTACTGGAGGTTTTTGTGGTCTGTAATTACCTCAAACAGATGTTGACCCCCCTCTAGCCAGTGCCTCCATTCTTCCAAGGCGAGTTTGATCACCAAGAGCTCTCTATTACTGACACCATAATTTTGTTCAGCCTGTGAGAGTTTCTTAGAATAGTAAGCACAGGGATACAGAACAGGTGGATTCCCATGATATTGGGAAAGGGTGGCCTCGACCCCTAGAGTGGCTGCATCAACTTCAACAATGAATGGGTGACGAGGATCAGGGTGACACAAGATGGGAGCCGTGCAGAAGGAGAGCTTTAGTTCATTAAAAGCATGGTCGGCGTCTGGTGTCCAGGCCAGGGTCTTTTTCCCTCCTCGAAGCAATGAGGTGAGTGGGGCTGTGCATTCACTATATCCAGAGATGAAGCGGCGATAAAAGTTTGCAAAATCCAAAAACCTTTGTAGCTCCTTTATGGTTGATAGGGTTGGCCAGTTCTGGACTGCATCGACCTTCGTGGTCTCCATGGTGACCCCTGCGGGCGAAATAACGTTTTAGAGAAAATGGATTTTGGTCTGATGAAAGTCACATTTCTCAGCCTTGAGGTACAAGTGATGTTCTCTTAGCCGTTGAAGGACTTGACTGATGTAAATGCTGTGCTGGGCGAGTACACAAGGATATTGTCTATATAGACAATCACAAATTGTTGTAGCATATCTCTGAAGATGGTGTTCATGAAATTCTGGAAGATGGCTGGAGAGTTGGCCAGGCCATAAGGCATTACCCGATATTCAAAGTGGCCAGTAGGGGCCACAAAAGCGGTCTTCCATTCGTCGCCAGGGTGAATTCTGATTAGATTATAAGCACTGCGAAGATCAAACTTACTAAAGACTCGGGCTTGCCGCAATTCCTCTAGTGCGGCCGGCTCTAGGGGCAGTGGATACATGAATTTAATTGTTTGACTCTTTAATGCTCTGTAATCAATACAAGGTCTTAAGCCACCATCCTTTTTTGCAACAAAGAAAAAACTAGAGGCTGCAGGTGAGGTGGATGGAGTAATAAACCCTTCTTATGTAATAAATTCTATATTTTTGGGGAATAGGCGTGGGGATGGCAGTCTCAGGGCTTTCAATCGAAGTGGAGTAAAAGCTCAATTTGGGCACTACAGGTTTAGGCACTAATGCAGTGAGTGTGGCATATATCGCTCCAACGTGAAACCTCTCCTGTTCCACACTGTTTCTGGGGATTATCGAGAGCAAACCATGGGCGTCCTAAAAGGACGTCTATCGTGGCATCACTCAGGACAAGGAATGATATTTCCTAGGTGTGCAGACAACCAATTTGTAAGGTTAACGTGCAAGCACTGACTGGTTTAGGGTCTAAGGGATTGCCCTGAATGGTAGTTATACTATATAATACTTGGTTCTTTCTTAAAGGGATGGGTAGATTATCAAGACAGCGAGTGGAGATAAAATTCACCGGAATCCACCAGTGCTTTCATGAAAAGATGTGTATTATAGTAGATTTGTATTTCTATTAAAGGAATTACAGTAATGGGACGATCTACAAAAGCCACACTCACCGCGTTTTTGGGAGGACGGACGGGGCAGCCTCGGATGAAGTGTGAAGAATCTCCACAGTATAAGCAAAGTCCCTCTCGTAGCCGACGAGTGCGCTCTGCACTAGCTACAGGATCTATCTTTTCCGGAATACGGCAAAGGCTGGCCCATTGGGCTCGCAGGGTCTTTAACATTAGTTCAGTTTTGGGTTTGAACATCTGTAATGCTCAAGACAGGGACAAGACAGGTAAATGATCTCAGAAGAATGTTTTATTAACAGAAATGTCCTCAGGGCTTCAATCAATACGTTAGGTGTGTATTAACATAAATATCAGGGCTGGGTATTCAGCACGCTGGATTGCATTAACACAAAACTAATTCAAATAATAAGAAGGATACAATTCCCGACCTGTGTTGGGCATAGGCTCCTTAGTGCTCGGTGCAGGTAAGCTTTCATGATAAGAGGTGAAAGATCCATTTTCCGACACTCCAGGAAGCGAGAGGACTCAGGCAAAGGCTTGAGAGGGGCTGAGAGAAAGAGTTGTTACCTCATGCTCAGACAGATAGGAATGGGAGCGTGTGGATTAAGAGCCGAAAGTGAAATCAGCTGAGGCCAATCAATACTCCAGTGACACAGAGCGGTTGGTAGTGACTTACTCAGGATCAGTAACCTGTGGCAGCGTTATAAAATATCGCCGTTAATCTATTTAAAAAGTTGGGTTGGAGTCTATACTACAAGCTATGGTGACTTTCACCTTTAGCGCGGATGTATAGCCGAATTACACTGTAGCCTTATTCGGACGGGACTAGTTTTCCAAACTACAGTACGTGTGAGCTTCGATCCTTATCACCTGTCGTCCGTGATCTTCACATACCGTTTGGAATGCATTGGTATTAGCTGCACGACACCTGCACACTGACAGACTTGCGCGTCACGTGCGCGTTGTGTTTGTTTATCCTGAAGCGTCTGATCGCACTTGCATTCTCTAATGCTTTTATACAAAACCGATGAACACACCGTTAGTTATGCTTTCAGAGCAGAGCAAAACATCTGATATATCGAAAGAGATCCGTGCATTAGTCTGACAGTGGCAGCTTTAACAGGCTGCATTCAGTGATCTCATCAGTAATAATCATGCGGCAATAATGCAGAGGGAAAAAAGAAAAAATCCAACTTTTAAAATTCAAAACTATTTCTGTAAACTTTTGTATACTCAACTAGCACTTTTTAAAATAAGTAATAGTTTTAAAAGAGTATCCTGTTTATTTAATGATAAAAAAGTAAATTTTGCACAAAATAAATTGGATTTAAAATGTAGCCATGTGCAGTAATGCTGAATGAGAATGTGATATTCTCCTTTTATATGATATTCTAAAATGCATGTTTGAACTGCTTCTACTCAAAATATCTTGCTCTGACATATCTTAAAATTTTGTAAAACCTGCATTAATATCTTAATTTAACTAAGGCCTAGTCCTGGTTTAAACTAAGCCATGTTTGTGAAACTGGGCCATTGTGTTGATAAATAATAATCTTATTGCATCGAATTGTCAAACCAAGATTCACACCCCTACTTTTAAGATGGCAGTACTGACACACAGATCGCAAATGAGCCATTTTAATCTAGATTAATCTAGATTAAAAAAAATCTATGCCCACCCCTAATATTCACACAGAAAACAGTTATTTTGAATTGAAATATTTCACAATATTACAGTTTTTTCTGGATTTTTTATCTAATAAATGCAGCCTTGATGAGCAGAAGAAACATTTTTAAACACCATTACATATCTTACTGTTCTAAAACTTTTGAATGGTAGTGTATGTTAAAAAATAATACTGTAAATTTCAGAAATTAAAAAAAAAAAAACTCTGCCCATTAAACCCAACATATTAAAGCATAACTAACCTCCAACACACTCTGAAAATTCCAACACACTCAGTGTACTAACAATACTAACAAAGTAAAACAGTTAAGGGCATTAGATTGTTTTAAAATATTTTATATGCATAAAATGAATGCCCGAATAATCATGACCTATTCCATTGTATACCTGTTACATCCACGCCAGGCTCCACCCTCACTCCCTCACTACGATCACAATCACCGGGAATACTGAGCACCTGCCACGAATCACCTGACACCGATCAAGACTTCATTACTCACTCCTTAAAACCACACACCACCCAGCATCAGACGCCCGAGCTCGTTCATGATAAGTGGACTACTAGATCTCTCAATGTGACTTCTAAAAAATACTTACCTGTGATTGCTTACCTGTCTCCATTGTCTCCTAGATCCCTTCATGTCTTGCAACTCTCACGGATTCCCTCCTCGTACTCCTGGATGTGGTGTGTGGTTGTGGTGTCTTCGTCTCTCCCTCGTCCAGTCTCGATTAATCGTCTGCCCCCATTTGCAAACAGAAACACCAGTATCAGTATCCAGTTTAACCAGAAGCAGAATGTGCTTTTGAAAACCTCAAGACATCCTTCACAACAACACCCATCCTCTGTCATCCTGATCAGAAGCTAACCTTCCTGGTCGAAGTGGAAGCCTCCACCACCGGCGTAGGGGCCGTGTTATCACAGCAGCAGGGGAATCCACCTCAACTGAAACCTTGTGCCTACTTCTCAAAGAAACTCAGCCCTGCCAAAGTCAATTATGACATTGGAAACAGAGAGTTGTTGGCCAACAAGTTGGCACTCGAGGAATGGCGTCACTGGCTGGAGGGGTCTCATCATCCATTCCACGTTATAACCGACCACAAGAATCTTCTGTACCTTCGTGAAGCCAGAAGACTGAACCCCAGACAAGCTCGTTGGGCTCTATTCTTCAACAGATTCATATTCACTATTTACTAAAGACCCGGTCCAAAGAACATACAAGCTGACGCTCCCTCTAAACTTCATGCCTCCGATGAGCAACCAGAGATCTGTGAACCCATTCTTTCAGAAAGTATCTTTGTCAATACCATCCAGTTGGTGACTCCTCCAGCCAGTAATAAACCCGCTCCTGAGGCACCACCAGAATGTCCTCCAAAACGCTGATTCATTCCTCCTCAAGAACCCATTCCCCTCATTCATTCAACACATACCTCAGTGGGCACTGGGCATCCGGGCACCAACAGAACCCTCTCACTCCTACAAGATCGATTTTGGTGGCCTGGGATTGACAACGATGTGCAGAGGAACGTGAGAGGGTGTCGGTAATGTGCGATGACCAAGAGTCCACGTCATCTACCTGCAGGAAAGCTCCATCCACTTCCTGTGCCTAACCGCCCCTGGTCACACCTAGGAGTTGATGTAGGAGTTGGAGGTAATGTTACATCCACGCCAGGCTCACCCTCACTCCCTCACTATGATCACAATCACCGGAATACTGAGCACCTGCCACAAATCACCTGACACCAATCAAGACCTCATTACTCACTCCTTAAAACCACACACCACATAGTATTAGATGTCCGAGCTCGTTCATGAGAAGTGGACTCCTAAATCTCTTGAAAGTGACTTCTAGCAAATATTTGCCTGTGATTACTTACCTGTATCCATTGTCTCCTGGATCCCTTTATGTCTTCCAGATCTCACGGATTCCCTCCTTGTACTCATGGATGTGGTTGTGGTGTCTTCGTCTCTCCCTCGTCCAGTCTTCATTGATCGTCTGTCCCCATCTGCAAACAGAAACACCAGTATCAGTATCCAGTTTATCCATCCTAAGACTCACCTGCATTACTTTACTCACCTAAACTCGCTCCTGCTGACTCTTCACCTGAGAACTCATTGTTAATAAACTTTACTTTACTTTACTCTAAACCTTACTCTTTTTACTTACCATCTGTCTCCAATCCGCTTTGTAACAATACCAGACCAAGTACAAATATTATTTATTTATTTATTTTTATGTGGGGCCCTGAGAGACTGTTGCGATCAGCTGGATGTGCCAGTCCAGCTCTCTGGCTGGCACGCCTGCTTCAGGCTATATATATGTGTTTTTCTCTGTTTT
>JAUMHG010000031.1:122351-141099 GCA_032359395.1 Enteromius anoplus
ATTTGATAATGTTCAGTGCTTTGCTACAATCTGTATTGTTAAAAGCGCTATATAAATAAAAGTGACTTGACTTGATAATAGTTGCTCAGTGTGTTTTTAAGTGCTTTATTAACACATGTTCCTATTGTAAGTCATGATTAAGTCAGGTAGACTGCTTTCTAATGACTATTAATGCTGGTATAATAGTTAATAGTTTAAGGATGAACTAATTATTAACTAATGCTAAACTAATGATTCATAGTATGTAGACAGTATGTAGATACTATAAAGTGTTTTGGCCATCAAAGCCCTATCACCTCCCCCTTGTGGCGGCGGCTGGTAACAGGGAACTCCCCGGCAAATGCTGAAGGCACTCCAGCACCAGGTGGGGCAACGCACTGGCTGGAGTACTCCTCGGTCTCATCTATATGCAATGTCTAGACAAAATTTAGTGCAACAAGCTAGGGCGTCCCCCTTGTCCTAATGACGTGGGAAATCAGTGAGGGCTACCCACTCGTGGGCGAAGCGGGCCAAAGAAGCTAGCCCAGCTAAGATTCTGAACCATCAACGTTGGCTCTCTTACCGGAAGAAGCCATGAACTAGCTGACCTCCTACACAAACGCCGCATCGACATTGCGTGCATCCAAGAAACCAAGTGGAGAGGCTCAAAAGCAAGGGAAATCGGCAAAAAAAGGGCAGCATAGTGGAGGTGTTCCGCGCATCCGACCAGTTGATGTCAGTCAAGCTGGACAGCGGCGAGGCGATACTCCGTGTGATCCACAAACCAACTGCCCTGACGAGGAAAAGGATACATTTTGGCAAGATATGGACGCACATTTCTAATCCATTGGCGAGAAAGAGCACCTGCTACTGGGTGGGGACCTAAACGGACACGTCGGACGCACTTGAGATGGATACCCCTTGTGCCACGGTGACCAAGGCATAGGAGGCCGCAATGATGATGGAGTCCGCATCTTAGAGTGTGCCGAGGCCCACAATCTTGTTGTGGTCAACACCTTTTTCAAGAAACGGGGTTTCGCACCTGTACACGTATTACAGTGGAGGAAGAGCCACCCAGATAGATACCTCCTTGCGGGATGACATCACCTCAAGAAGGTGACAAACGAAGAGTTCCCCCAACCGCCCATCCACTCAGCGCCACCCATGGAGGTTGACGCTGCCATTCGACAAATGAAATACGTCAAAGCGACTGGACAAAGATCTGGAAGACCCTGGGACGCAGGAGCGCAGTTGGGGGATCAGTGTCTTGCTCAAGGGTTTCACCTGAGTTGTGGTATTGAAGGAGGAGAAAGTAATGTTGTACACAACCATGTCACTAGAAATTAAGGAATCATTGTCCAAGTATGCAGTAGCCAGGGTGTTTTACCGGTGTCAGGATTCATGGACAAAATAAACTGATTAACAAACTCTGAAGCTGATTGATATGTACACATGATTCTGAACACCATGATTGATTCAGGTATGTCTGATTAGGGTTGGAGTTAAACTCAACACAGGAGGGTAGTTATCGGTGGTTAGTTGTAGTTATTTATTTTTTCCAGGACTGAGGAACCCCACATACCACTAATATCAGTTGACAGATTTTTCATTATTAATATAGTCAGCCTAATTTATTATATACTCTAAATGGTTTGTCATTCACTACGAAGGGCACTATGATCTCACCCTCTGTAGAAAGATGACTCCCTCCTGTGTCTCCTCATCCGTGGTGATGTTGAACACACCTGGTGCATCTCCATCTATTATATAGTAGTCCATCTCTGCATTGGAGTCGATATCAGCATCTGTGGCTTTTAGTTTGGCTATCACTGATGGCACAGGCACTGACTCCAGCACTGAGTACTGGTATGACTCTACAGAGAAACAGATGTTTCATGTTAGACTAATATTAAAGGGGTCATGAAAAAAAAAAAAAACATCCTGTAAATTTCAGTACTCAAAACTTTCTCGTTAGTCTAAAAGCTTATGTTAAAGGCCAAAATAACAGAATTTGGAATGTTTTACTTTATGATGTAAAAATGTGGCTAAGTGCCACCTACACTGCCTGTTCAATGCCGCCTACTAAATCTACAGTGCTGCCTGTTTAGCCCCACCCACCTATTCTATATCATTGCCTGTTCAGCCTTGCCCATAGATTCTATGTTGCTGCCTGTTTAACCCCACCCACCAGTTCTACAATCCATCACACCTATTCAAACAGCGCGGGGTCAGAAACAGGGCAGAACATACCATATAACTTCAAAATTATTATTATTATTATTTTTTTTTTATGTAAAAATCTTAATGGGGTCATATGGTGTTGCTAAAAAGAAAATTATTTGGTGTAATGCAATGTGTTTATGCAGTTATTACATTATTGTTTCTCCTCTAAGCCCCATCTTCCTTAAATGAGTCGATTTGTACAAAGCTCACCATTTTAAAAAAAAAAGGAGGTGTGCTCTGATTGGCCAGTTATCCAGTGCTTTGGCCGAATACCTCAAGCATGTAATGAAAATGTTATGCCCCTTACCATAACAAAATGCCGTGTCCTGCACTATGACACAAAAACAATAAAAGCCATTACCAAATGAGGCATTTGTTGCATCCAGTGGAGACATAATTACTTTTTTTTTTTTTTTTTGCATAGCACCTTGTAAACATAACACCATGTCTGCATTTGTTACTGGAAAAATTACAAACCACAAGCACTACTCTTCACTGCTCAAAACTCACGTTTGAATAAAGAAAATGTAACTTAATTAAATATTGTGAGTCAGAAGCACCACATTTCTTGCAGAGTTGTAATTGCCTCACATACTTGTGGACAAATCATAACTTTTATAAAGAATTTCTCTTTGGTTTTGAAACTTTAATATTTGCAACTTTGTGGATCTTATCTATGTACTGACAGCTTGTAACACTCCAAAGTGAAAGGAAAACTTGAAATTGCATCATATGACCCCTTTAATAACAGAGAACAGTACAAAATAAGATAAATAAATAACAAAAAACAAAAGCAGTTCATGACCCCTTTCACACACAAAAATCAAATACACCAAACATGTCAAGAACCTGCCAGTTCGCAGGTCATAAATTAAAAAGCATAATTACAAAAAGTAATTTTGCATGAAGAAAATGTAGAAAATGACTTAATTTCTTATTTCTGTGTTGTTTTGGGATGTGGGTCTGTTTTCATGGGACTGACCCAAAAAAGAAAGGAGGCTAAAACACAACTTGCTTTAAGGACATATAAGGGTACACTTTAGAAGAGGGAACACTCATTCACTAGTAACTATGACTTTTCGCTTAATACATTCCAAATTTGCTGCTTACTAATAATTAGTAAGGTAGTTGTTAAGTTTAGGTATTGGGAAGGATTAGGGATGTAGAATAAGGGCATGTAGAATAAAGCATATGTGCTTATTACTATAAAAAGGCTAATATTCTAGTAATATGCATGCCAATAAGCAACTAGTTAGGAGGACATAAAATAAAGTATAACCACATATAATTAGCAATATTATGCAGTGCCATTGATTTGTAAGAAATATTGCCAAATGAATATCAGGTGTTACCTGGTATTACAAACACTTCCTCTGTGCTCTTCCTCTTTTAGATGTTTCCCAATTGTTAGTCGCTTTGGAAAAAAGTGTCTGCAAAATGACTAAATGTAAATGTACCAGTTTTCTCTTTTCAGGGGAGATTTCATTGCCTTTTAATTTAAGTGTCATTAGCAGACCTCTCATGTATCTTCAGCATTTGTCTCACTCTCATGGAGAGTGCCATGCTCAACTGCCATGTAATCTTTGTAATGACTTTTTAATTTACCATGGAATAGAAGCTTCTAGCAGACCAAACCTTTACGGTCACACCCTTGTCATGATTTTACCTCTCTTTTGCTTTCTTTGATTGCTTTTACCTCCACTCATCTACCTCTTTCTTTTTCATTTTCTTTGTCCTCCATTATTCTCTCTTTCTTATATGATGCTTTTTTTATGTTGCCTTGTATGTTTGTTTTTATACATTTGCTTTAAAAATGTACAGGTGCATGCACAAGGTACAGCCTTTTGATCGGACACAGAGCAAATATGTTCCGCAAATATGTAGAGAAAATTACACCAATTCACTTTTTATAAATCAGCACAAGAGGATAAGGCACAAAAGACATTCTGTTCTCTTACTGCGAGAGAAGCGTGGAGGGTTATCGTTGACGTCAGTGAGTGTGACCGTCACTGAGGTGCTCCCTGACAGTCCACCCATCTGACCCACCATGTCTTTGGCCTGAATGATCAGCACGTACTGGTCACGGGTCTCTCTGTCCATGTTTGGCAGGGCTGTCCGTATGACGCCTGAGAAAAACATACAACCTTTAGTCTGCAGGTCAATACTGATGAGCATAGAAAATTTATTATTATTGTTATTATTAATGTATTGTTTATTATACACCAATTTATTCTTGTTTAGTGTTTAAAAATGGTGCTCCTACATAATCCAATAATGGGTTTGTATTTGGTAGGGTAGATATGAGGGTATCCAAAATACTGCAAATCAATTTAGTCAAAAATTAAAGTGCTCTAAAAGACCTACTCGAAGCTCCTGGTTTGTTTGTTTAATTTTAAGTATTACAGTGTGTGTTGGTTTGTTTGTATGTTTGTTAGGGTTAACCACTTTATCAAAATACTCTTCACTCAGTGAAGCACAACTGTGGGTCATTTATCATTGCTTCACAAAATTAGTTATTGTTTTTTTTTATTTTAGTTTAATTATATTTTAATTATAGTTTGTTTTTTTTAGATAACTTAGAAATTCTGGACATGGTCACCTTATTGTATAATGCTGCTTGTTACTGGGTTTTTTAAGGGTCACTGTATTCATTTGTGTATTTTTATATTTGTTAACAACATGCTACATGTTGCACAAACAAATAGTGTTTATAATAATAATTAACAAAAAAAAAGAACTAAATTTAACTAGCAATTTAGCTTTGCTTTGGGTAAGAAAGTCCCATGTGTTGGCCATCTCCTATCTTTGACCAATTCACAACCGTTTAGTGATTAAATATTTTGCCTCTTACTGTACACTACTATTGTCACGAAGCGGACAGAACACAGGAGGTAAGTAAAGTAAAGTGTCTTTATTTACAAAACAGATGAGTTGAATGACTGAACAGAAGAATCCGCTGAGGTGAGTATAACAGAAAGAACAAATTAACTTAGGAATAGACAGTTCAATAATTCTTGTTTTGTCTTCACAGGAATCAGGAGTGAAGGAGAATCCAGGAGCGAAGGAGACAAGGGGAGAAGAGCAACGGCCACACACCACACACACACGGGAGGAACACACAAGAACCTGGGAGAAACACAGAGACTGCAAGGAGATGAAGAGAAGGTTCAGGTAAGTATGTCAAGGATATCAATCTTGCCAGAGTTGAGTCCACTTCCAAAATGAACGAGCTCGGACCAGGGAGTGCTGTTTGGTGTGTGCTCTTATGTGCGTGCTGATGAAGTCTTGATTAGGAACAGGTGGTGGTGACAGGTGAAGCAGAAGATAGTGAGCATAGGTGACTAGGTGAGCATTGGGCTTTGTGAATGAGTGAGGGCCTCCCCCCCAGGGCCTCCTCCCAAGGGCCGCAACAAAAACCACCAAAACAACCGGGGATGGAGGGTGGGCACCTTGAAGGCCGGATGAAGGAACATAACCATAGACTGCCTCCAGGGCGGATCGGGAGTCACAGGATGCCATGGCGAATCTGGGACCTCTGGGGACCATGGCGGGTCTGGGGCCTCTCGAGGCCATGGTGGGTTTGGGACTTCTGGGGACCACACCGGGTCTGGGGACTCAGGAGACCATGGTGGGTCTGGGGACTCTGGAGGCCATGGTGGATCAGGAGTTACCGCAGGACATGGTGGACCAGGAGTTACCGCAGCCAAATTCCAAACCCCCTTCCCACCCACCCTTTCTACAACCATGACTGTACTGGCCCCCCCAAAATTTTCTTGTGGAGGTTCACCACCCTCAGGTGCCATGGTTCGAGTGGGTGTCGGAATCGGGATCGGCTCTCCTTACCACATCTCAAGAACAGCGTTGGGAGACAATGGACTGGAATTTATGGGGAACTGAATTGGCTCTCCTGGCCGAATCTCTGGAGCGGGAATAGGAATCAGTGGACTGGAATCTGTGAGGAACTGAAGTGGTTTCCAGGCCTTGACTCAGGGACTGAACTTAAACATGGCGGAAGTAGATGTGCAGGGGATTGAAGAAGATCTGGCAACAGTTTCTGGTGGGTGTTCTCAGGTTTTGGTACAGTGTGCTCTCTCTGTGTGTGCTGACGCAGTGCGGGCATTGGACGATACATTTGTGGTGCGGGGATGGGTTGTCATTCTGGCCGTGTGGGGCTTAGACGGCGTCTTCGGATTGCCAGCCACGAACCACGCCGTTGTTAAGCCAGCAGCGGATGGCGTTCTGGCAGCGTGCACTTCCGCCATTGCTCGTGTGGAGCGGGGATCGTTGCCAGTCCTAGGAGGAAGCAGTGAAGAATTTCCTCAGCCCAATGCATCCTGCACTACAGTTATGGTCCAAGCTTCTGTCAAGAAGCAGGCGGAACACAGGAGGGAAGTTAAGTAAAGTGTCTTTATTCACAGTGCAGATGAGTTGAATGACTGAACAGAAGAATTCGCTGAGGTGAGTATAACAGAAATAGTTCAATTAACTTAAGAATAGACAGTTCAATAACTCTTGGTTTGTATTCACAGTAATCCAGGAGTGAAGGTGCATCATGCACCACACACTCTGACCTGTTTTAAATTTGCAATTACACACCTGCTTACAATCAGCCACACCCACACCCTCATTTACCACAGAATTTAAGCAATACTCACAGACCAACTGTTGCGAAATCTTGATGTGCATTGCTGTCATTTCTGAGCGTTTAATCCTGTTTTCTGTCTTGTTGCCGACCTCGCATTGTTACCTCATCGGTGATTATTCTCTGCCTACCCTGACCTGTGCGTTGTTCATCGACTGATGATTGTGCCTAGCCCTTTTTGTACCTGTTTGCTCGTTCTGACCCAGCCTGTACAACCACCCCAAAATAAAAGCTGCTGCACAAGATGGCTGCTACACCCGATCCACTACACAAGATGGCCACCCTGCCTCGGCCAAAGTCAGCAGAGAAGATGCCAACCATTGCTCAGCTAGAGTCAAAACCCAAGATGGCCGCCATTCCAGAGCCCCAGCCACTGCACAGAATGGCTACCACCCTGGAGCCACTGCACAAAAGGACTGTTAGAATTAAGTACCAACTCGGACGGAGACAGATGGCCTCCAGCCTGGCAGACCCACCTATGATGTCGGTGAGGGCAATGGTCCAGAACATACAGTGCACACACCCATCACCCGATACCGCACCTGTTGGTACTGTCACTTCAGAGCCTCGACACAAACCTGTTCCAGCCTCAGAGGTTCCGCCAGAAGCTGCACAACCTTCGGAGATGTCGACTGGGGTCATAGATTCTCTGGAGGTTCCACTGGTGGCTGCACAACCTCTAAGTCAATTCATGTTGGTCGCTGAACCCTTTCCATGCTCTGCCTCAGACATGAAAGTCATGAGGTCTTCAGCAGTCACTCCAGTTGTCGGTTTCAGTCCCCAAATGTCGGCCAAGAGTGCCGATTCAACCTCCCGTGGATCCGAGTTGTAAATTCAGTCACCCACGAATTCCAGTCCACAGTTGTCGGGTCCCAGTCCCAAATCACGGTCAAGAGAACCATATGCAGGTTAGAACGGGGTGTGGGGGGAAAGAATAAATAAGACTGAAGAGACTTACTGTTATACACTATTAAAAGACGGTAAAAGTAGCATTTAAAAAGTATAATGGAGAACACTTGACGTACTGCCAGACTGATAAAAACATTAAAACAAAAACAGCATATCTGTACTATGAATAAATTGAGAAATAAAGAGTTGGTGATGATGATCTTGTTCATTACTGCGCTGCATGTAAAAAATATTACTGTACACTAATATTAGTGAAAATACACTTGGTCCTAAATTACACTGGGCCCTAAATGACAACCGTTTTGCATAAAACTTTTTGATGTTCTCAGAACTTGTTCCACTCCACCATCAGCTGTGTAAGATTGTCTCTCAGCACCAAAGAGAATGAATTGGAAACGCTTGTTCAGTTCTACTCACAACTGAACACTGAGGGTGAAACTACACACAGAGTCTGTAAAACAATCATAACGGATAAAAATAGACCTTGACAGGAATGTTACAACTAAGTCCATCAGATTCATTGTAGCATTGAACATTTTTTTTTTCTCATTTGTACAGGGAAATGTAAATTTGGTATGAAAGAAATGTACACCTGCTCCCTATATGGTGAATGCTGTGTAAAATGTTCTGTGGTCTTCTTGGCAAACTGATTAAGCTGGAGTCCAAGGTGATTTTGAGGCAGTTGAGATGTTTGGACATGCTCTGATATTTGTGCTTTTTTCAGCTACTTATAACATATTTTTGACTTACCTGTATTTTTCTTGTAATCAGCACAAACTGTTCTACAATAATATGTGACCAAAATTAATTTACATGTTTGCATTTTTTAGGAAAAAAATATTATGAGTGGTTTGTAAGTTTTGTGAAAATAAAAGTAGCTGAAATAAGGCCATGAAACACACACTTAATAGTAATGCACAGTACTGAGAGTAACTGTCACGTTCGTCCTCATGGAAAGCACGGAGAGAGTCGTCGTAGTAGTGAAACATATTTTAATTAACATAGAGTGAAATATACACAAGCTAAATACACTTGTTACACAAACAATGACGAACCCAGACTGAAACACAGGGTGAACTTATGTAGGGAAGACAATCACAGATAACGAGGGAGACACACCTGAACTGAATACATGATTAACAGAAACTGGGTCACAGGGAGGCACATTGGGAGAAAAGATCAAAACACAGAACATACACAAATAGAAATGTTACAGTAACCAGGCTATCGGGCTACACAATTTACTTCAGAATGATGTGAAAATAATTTCAATTACTTATTCACACAAAACAATATAGTGTTTTAAATTTTAAAAGACATGTTTTGTGGCTGAAAGCTCACATGCGAGGTGGTGTGAATGCCTATTAATATTCATTGAGTCACACCTGAAGAGACAAAGACCCCTCCCCTAATGGTCCATAACTGTCACTGAGGCAGCAGGTAAGAAATAATGTGAGGAGATATGAGAAAAAAACTGTGTTTTGAAATGCTTTGTATTTTATTTAAAGCACAGTATAATTAAAATATACATAGTGAAGGTACATAATACAACATAATACCTGTTATTTAAGTGTTTCTTGCTTCTTTTCAAGAAAAATAAAAGCTTGTTTTACCAGAGAATATCAGTGTAGGCAAAAATTAGCGCTGCTAGAGGTCATCAGTGTGAAGACGCTTAGTTTGAGAAGACAGAACTCTGTGGTACAGGGGTCTGAACACTAAGAAACAAACAACAAAACATCTGTGAGCATGCTAATATCAGTATATGGGCACAATATATATAAAACATGTAGAGATATATTTCAAAAATAGAAAAATAGATTTGTGAATAGAGAGGTAATAATATGGTCTAAACATTCTTAGACTCGTTGCATTCATCATGCACTATTATCATAGTATACACTGCAAAAAAATGCTTTCTAAGACAATATTTTTTTGTCTTGTTTCCAGCCAAAATATCCAGAAATTCTGAAATCAGGAAGAATTTTTTAGGCAAGAAAATACTTACCCCATTATTTAGCCCATTCTTACCAGATTATTTTATTTCAAGTAAAAACTCAATTAATTTTAAGACAGTAGTTGTTTCTTGTCTAGAAAATCTTGTCTTAGAAAGCATTGTTTGCAGTGTAGAAACAGCATTGCGTCCACAGAAATACAGGTGTCATATTCAAAGTATTTAACTCTAAATCAAACATTTCAGTCAGGAATTATAGTTAGGGAAAAGCAAAACAATCAAATTTGTTCTCGTTTAAGCACCAATACCAAGCGAACTTATACAATAAATAAGCATTACTCACTTATTAGGATGACAACTCCGTAGCTCGAGTCTGCATTCTTCTTGTCTGATGTAACATTAATCCGAAGTTTATTCCTCTGAGCGCGCCTTCTTAAGTTATTTATTTCTCACAGCGCATCTTTTTCTGAGGTGAATTCGGTCTTATTCCTCTCAGCACAAAGCGAACAGTAGCCGGGATGAACTTCAGGTAAGCTCTTTCTGCTTCATTTGTGTTGATGTGGGTGTTTACATGCGGCGTGCGCTGCGTGGGCGGGTGGTCGCGGTCGCATTAAGAGATAATGAGGGAGATGCGAAAGACTGGATATCGCGCTGGTTTCATATGAATTACTTTATCACAGAATATTTGTTTTCTATTAGACTGTCTTTGCGTAATAGTAGACATATCAAGCTTTCTACAGATATAACTCTCATGTCTCTTTGTGGAGTTTTTGCTGAGTTTTAGTTTATTTTAGTGACGCATTGCTCATTGAAGATCACGCAGACCAATGCGGCAGGTAAGCGCACCCCGCTTTTGTTCTTCATTTTCTTAATGCACAAAGTTGTGTTGTTATTATATGTGTATACAAATTAAAGCAGACCCTTTACAGATTCGATTGATGTATTCCTCTTATCTGTACGATCAAAACTCAGTGTGCAATTTAAGTTCTTATTGGCGTCATCAGAAGAAGACGCCTCAACCAGCGTATTTGCGGGAGCGGACTCCAATGAGTTAAAGAACCAGTTTATAGTCTTTGTAAATCTTAGGCTTACAATCAGTGTTTGGTGCTTGTACATCAGTGTCATTCATTCATTATTAAATATGATTTAAGGCATTACTCATGGGTAAGGTTAGGTTTATGTGCAGAGATCAAAACAAAATTTTGGATTAAAAGGTTGTTCCAGGGTCAACAAACTATGTCGAGTTCGTCGAACATGTCGATGTCAGCAAAATCAGTGCATGTGTAAAACCCTTGTCAATGTCACTATTTTCCAAGCCGTAAATAGGGGAGGGACGGGGAAAAATAGCAACCATCCTACTTGTACAACAACTGCCTACAACAATGGAGAAGTCAATATTATTGGCTACTCATACAGTATTCACTACTCATATGCATACTGTATGTCATTTCCAGTCCTACCTCTGACAGTATTATAAAACTCCTCAGATGTGAAACCTCTGTCGCATGTGAAAAATGTCTAAAAAATTAACAATGTATCAGATACAACAGAAAATTACATGCACATGTGTTGGTTAACAACACAGACATGCTCAATGAATAATTAGAAACCCCTCTCTCTCCGGAAAGAAAATCTAACAAGCAGACCTACAGCCTCCTTTCTGAGATTCACAATCAGAGTGCTTAGCAGGTGGCAGGTGGCAGCTGGAGCACAGTAGGATGCTGGGTAATGAGACTGCTGCAGGTACAGTATGAGCACACACACACACACACACATACATCACAAACTGAAGCAACTTCACAGCATGTCAACATTCAGAAGAAATATTTTCATATGTGTTTCTGTTTTTCTGCTATGTCGCCTGAAACTTAGTGTTTGCTAAGGCAAGCGTCATTATTACTTTTGTTTGTATTAAAGGTTTAACAGAGACGCTGAATATATTCGGCAGACTGTAGTACACATACAGCTACAGTTCTCTGTATTGATCGTAGATCTTAGATCTTGATCTTGAAGATACACATTCCCTTTCAAACATTAATTGATTTAAGAGTTAATGATAGCCTCATACTGTATTAGATGTTCTAATCGTCCTCAAAAATTACCCCCTGGTTTACTAAAGACTTGTTTACATAAAAACATGGGCACTAATATGGCCTTCTGAAGATTTTGGATTCCATGTGCATGAAACAGTGTGTTGTAATCAAATTAGTTTTACTGTGCAAGGGCATTTTTTGCTCCAAGTGCCTATTAATTTACACTGATCTTTTAAGCAGCATTTCTGCAAATCAACTAATGGACATACGGAACTGCACTTGATAAGCTTAAGATATGGACCTGTAAAAAAAATTTAAAAAACAATAATAGTAATGAAATAATAATCCACTCTAGCACCCAGACCGCCACATCAAGCACACAGCAACACCATGTCAACTGCTCTTTATCACTCTTTCTTAAAAGGGTCATGGCCCATTCTCCACAGTTGATATGATTCTTTAGGGTCTTCATGAAAAGTATATAGCATATACTTATATATTTAAATGCAAATGAGCTCTATTAATCCCGCTCCCTCTCTTTTAAACCACTCACAACTTTAGCCGCATTCATCGCGAAACTTACCACATTAGTCAAAACAATAGAGAACTGATGACAGCTTTGATAAAACCCAAGACTGATGCTACTGTCAATCCACAATTGTGGGAGGGGCCTGTGAAGAATTACCTCATTCTGCCAAGAATCTAAAATCGCTTAATATGAGAAAGGGGTTTGGATGTATCGAGATATATTTTTTTTTAAGCACTGGGTGGATTTTTATCAATATAGGGTGGTTGTGTACACACACTGCCAACACACATGTATGTTCAAACAGCAAGTAAAAGTGAATTTTGCATCCAGTGACCCCTTTAACAGATGAAGCACTGTGTGTCATTGACATATTTAGCTCAAGAACTTTTGGTACATCCTGTCAAAAAAGGGTGCCAAACCCTTGACCATATTTAATAGAGCACACACCACACAAGTCACATGGGTTACTTTTAAGGTCAATGTTTTAAGCCTATGTCCCCATTCACTTTTTACTTGGCCGAAAACAAAATAATAATAATAAACAAACATTTAAACACTTACTACCTAGATACAAATTAAATTTGCAGTTAGGTTAATCAATTAAAATAAATACATTTAAATGTAAGGTTACCTGTCTTGGGCTCCACAGAGAAGTAAGGGTGTCCATGTATGATGCTGTACACGACTCTGGCGCTATTGCCATACGTGGGGTCGTCTGCATCTGTCGCTGTCACCTGAACCACCATAGTGCCTGTGCATCCAGGAAATATGCAAAACAAAATCCTAGTTAGTTATAACTTAAATATAACCTATTCATTTCAGGTCTTCAGAACTAGCGCAGAACTAGTGTTCTAACAATCCATCACACTAGACTTTTGGTAGTAGCTAGGATAGCAAAATCCCCTAAAGGAGGTAGAGCTTTTTCACATTTGGTTCCCAAACTCTGGTATACCCTTCCTGATAATGTTCGGGGTTCAGACACACTCTGTTTAAATCTAGATTAAACATCTCTTTAGCCAATAATTCACATAATGCATCTCATAATCTTGTACTCCAGCTATATCTGAATAAATTAATCTTTTTATAATTTATCTTGGGTGAACAAATCATTTTTTCTTGTTTATGTCTGTTTGTTTTTCCGTTTCTGCTATGGAATTGCCATCCTGTGTTAACAAGGAATTACACAAGCTTTAGTCTGGATCCAAATCTTAAATGATCTGTGATGCAGTGGTAATTTCGTTGATGAAGACTATGAGGAAAAATATCAGTCAACAAACTTTCAGACGAAAACTAAAAATAAAAATAAATAAAAAGTCAGATATTATGACGAAGACTGTGACAAAATATAATATAATATAATATATACATTTTATTCAACAAATAAAAATGAGAGGAAAATGTTGGGGCGAGACGAATGAAGAAGAGATCAACCTTTTGAACTACCCTTTTGTGGGACCTTTAGGAAGAAATCCAATCAGAGCAAATCTTTTGAGAGCAGGCCGATCTTTGCAGAGCCATTTCCAAAAGCCGTTGGTTTTGAAGTTTTAAGGACAATTTAGTGGTGCTTAGATGCATAGTCTTGGTGTTACCGGGCGGTCCTCTGTGGCGCTGTCCTACCGCCGTCACCGGGAACCTTCGCTGGAATTTTAGTTCCTACCCGGACTGCTTTCACATGAACTCCCCGCGGAAGTCCGCCCGGGCTTTCGCAGGCTTTGGCCTTTTTTAAGGTGAACGCTCAAGCTAGTACAACGCAAAGTTTTGTTCTAGCTAACAACTCTGAGCGTTTCTCCCTGGATTACTTTGAACTGACTGTGTACCGATTTGGATTGTTTATCTCAACGTTGATTCTTGCCTGTTTCCCCCGATCTCTGCCTGGACTTCCGGTTTCGATATCTGCCTGATACCCTGATCTTCTGCCTGGTTTACAGTACTGTTTTGCTCTGTCCCCTTCACTGTTGTTAGCGCCTGCCTGATCTCTTTTCCTGTACGACCATGATTGTTATATTAAACAGCCAGCAAATGGATCAAATGGATGCCGACTCTTTGTCACAGAAAACCTTGCCAATAACTGATCCAGCGGCTGTAACCCAGTTAACCGCTGAAGTTAAGAGTCAAGGAGCATTGTCACATACCCATCATCAGCAGCTGGAGAAGCTAACACGTTTGTCAGAGGACATGGGTCAGTCTCTGCAAACACTGAATGTCTCCATGCAGGCTCTGAGCTCCGCCATTACGGCTCTAACACAGTCACCTCCCCCCGCTCCTGTTGCGCCCATCATGCCGCCGAGCCTGTCACTGCCCGCACCTCTCGCCACTGGCCTCACTGCACGTGTGTCGCTGCCAGAGAAATACGACGGTGCCCCGGGAAAGTGCAGAGGATTTCTCATGCAGTGCAGCCTGTACATCTCTAGACAGGCTAACAGCTTTCCAGACGACTACAGCAAGGTCGCGCTCATCTGTTCTCTGCTGGTTGGAAGGGCCTTGGACTGGGCTACTGCTCTCTGGGAGGGACAGGGCATGTCATTTCTGGGTTATACCAAGTTCCTGCGCCAGTTCCGTGAAGTGTTCGAGCACGCCACTGGAGGCCTGGACCCCAGCAATAAGATCCTCACACTGAGACAAGGAACCAGTACAGCAGCTGACTTCACACTCAAGTTTCGCACTGTCGCGGCACAAACCGGATAGGCACCAGAACCACTCAGAGCTCTGTATCGGAAGGTGCTGAGCCGGGAACTGCAATCAGAACTCACCTGCCGCGATGCCGGGAAATCCTTCGAGCAACTCATGGAACTCGCCATTCAACTCGACAACCTGATTCGTTCAAGACGCGGACGAACGCTCCCACCAGCTCGGCCGGCTGTTCCCACACACCATCACAGCGACCCAGAGGCCATGCAGATAGGAAGAACCCATCTCACCGACCAGGAACGGGCCAAGAGAATCCGCGATAACCTCTGCTTATACTGTGGACAGCCTGGACACGTCACAGAGCCAACTGTCCGGTCCGGCCTCCCCTCCCCACGACCACACATGTGAGTAACAGCTCTCAAGAACATTCTCTGAACATTCCAGTCACCATTGTAGAGGGGAAACACAACATCACCACCACAGCCTTCATTGACTCTGGGGCAGAGGGTAACTTTGGGAATGAGGCGTTCGCTAAACAGCAGCTAGTCCAGAACAGTGCTGACATGATTCTGACTAGAACCAGAAAATCTGAGCATATCACACCAGTCCTTTTAAATACATTTTTAAATACTTTTCAAATCATTATATCAATCAGTTTTTACATTTTTGATTTATTGTTGTGATCATTGTTTTATGATTGTTCTACTTCTTTTTATGTGATTATTGTTAGTGCACGAAATGTGCTATATAAATAAACTTGCCTTGCCTAGGACGAAAATGAAGAATTGACATCTGGTCAAAGTTCGCATATAACAACAAGGACAACAAGAGTGTCTGTAAACCGTGTGGAGCAAAAATCGCTGGGAAAAAACCCCACAAACGTGAAGCAATATTTACAGACGGTTCATACAGAAATACATGACAAGGTAAGCATAAACGCTAATGTTAAGGTTATTTTATCAGATAAACCACCATGTTTCTGCTAAACTTGGGGGGGGGTCTACTGCATTTTTTTTGACCTAGCGCCAATATTTCCGCCCGTATTCTCTGATTTGTTCGTTAAATTTGAGTGAACGAACATTTAGCCAAATCACAGGGCGAATCTCTTGGGTGTCTGCTATGAGCTTCAAATCTTGTTGCTCTTGTGAATTTTCGTTTGTTCACCCACTTGGCTGTCTGGGGTAAAATGCACCCTCGAAAAAAAGTCTATTACATCCTTTTTTCAAACACACAATGTGAGTATGTGTTACAGAATGTTGCGATGACACCAATCACACGTTACCATGGTATGATTTAATGTTGAAAGACAACAGAACCTGTTCTGTGTACCTCGTCACAATGTACAGATTTCAGTGCGTGTTCAATAGTGATGGGAAGATCGGCTCTTTTCAAAGATTCGGCTCTTTCGGCTCGGCTCCCTCAAAAGAGCTGGCTCTTGCAGCTCCCAAATGGCTCTTTATTTAGTATCACTCAGAGCCTTCTTTTTTAACCCAATTTATCAATTTTGAATGTTTTTTTGTATTGGTAAGCAACTTTTTAATTCCTTATTTTTTATTTAGAAATACACAATTTTATTTAACAATTGAATTAAACTTTAATTGAACACAACCACAACAAACAAATCAAATCAAAAGTCTTAACATATATAAAAAAATATTTAACAAAACTCTTATGTCTTTAGTGCAGGTTGGCATTGAGAAATATGTGATGCCTCAGCTTGGATGGACTGATGCGATTTCTCTTCTCTGTAATTATTTGTCCTGTTTTTTTTAGAAGACTCTCTCTGTCTCTCTGTGTACCTGGCCTGTACCACCACACACTCCCTATCTTTAAAGCATGTGTTCCCTTTCCTTCTTTCATATAATGGTACGATCCTAGTGGTTCCTCTCATGTGATTAGCCATATGGTGTTCCCAAATAAAGCCCTGCCCCTCTTACAGCAGAAGAGTCGGCTCTCCCCGACGGGAGTCGGCTCTTCTCGTTTGCTACAAAGAATCTTCTCTTAGAGCCGGCTCGTTCATGAACGACACATCACTAGTGTTCAATGCTTTGGTGCTGTAAAATTTCCATTGTTCTTCTATTCAGGGTTTATTATACTGTATGAACACCTTTGGATCACATCACCATACCGTCCCCTCCACTTTTAAATTGGCTGCTACGCCCCTGTTTATCACTCGCAACAATTGAGGATAAAGACTTTGTCCTAATGATGGAGATGGTAGATAGGAGACTAACAGTTCCAAAGAAATCAATAATTAGTAATTTGATTGAAACTCAGTATGACCACGAAAAACCAAAATTCAGAGAGAGACTGGCTGCTGCCCGAAAAGTATCCATTGGCCTTGACTTGTGAAAAAAAAAAAAAAAGGATTGACAGCCTCATTCCTTGCTATAAATCAGGAGCCTTGGGAGGTGAATCTACAGGGGTCCAGCTCCAAACCCCTGTGCCGCCCACCCTTTCCAGGATCTTAACTCTACTGCCACCCCCCAAAATTTCCTTGGGGAAGCTTGCAGTGCAAGGGTTAGGCGGGTCCGCTGGAGGGCGCTCAGGAGGCAGAGTCTCTGGAGGGCGCACGGGATGCGCAGCCGGCTCTGGAGGGCGCTCTTGCCGCGCAGCCAGCTCTGGAAGGCCCTCTGGAAGGCGCTCAGGAGGCGCTCAGGAGGCGCAGAAGCAGACTCTGGGGCTTCCCGGACTGGAGCGGGCTCAGGAGCTGGAGCGGGATCTGGGGTTTCCCGCACTGGAGTCAGTTCTCCCTGCCATAAATCCAGCACGTGGCAGGTTACTTGTACTGCTGCCTCGGAGGGACCTTCATCTGGCAGTGGCACTGGCAGCGTGGCAGACTCTGGCACTGGCAGTGTGGCAGAGTCTGGCACTGGCAGCGTGGCAGAGTCTGGCACTGGCAGCGTGGCAGAGTCTGGCTGTGGCACTGGCAGCGTGGCAGAGATCTTCGGTCTGGCTGGGCTGAGGGATATTGAGGGAAGGAGTATGGGGATAGTTGTGGTTAGGGAGGACACGGACACTTTGGGGCAGTACATGGATAAATCTGGTTGTTGGTGAGCTGAAGTGTCAACCAGCTTCCGGATGGGCTTAGGACAAACATCCTCGAAATCAACAAAAAACTTGGAATTACTTAATTCAAGAACTAAATTTAGAAATTCATTCACCGGTCTAAGACAATCTTCATGACGAATAGAACAAAATAAATCGTTATCTTTTAGTCCCATCCGGAAGTTGATATATTTAGGATCGATTCATTCCAGCTCACCAGATGGAAAACACTCAGAAATGCTTCCATGTACTGCTCCAAAGACATCTTTCCTTGCTGTAGATCAAAGAGAAACTCTTCAGCCCAGCTCATCTCCGGAACACTCTCCATGGCAGGGTCTTGTTCCATGATTCTATTTTCTGTTAAAGTCAGACAATCGCTGGTTCTGGTGAAGGAGAGCGCGAGAGTCGTAAAATATAATAAACAAAGTGTTTTTAAGAAAGAAACAAAAACAAGGAGAATCCAACTTTCAACACATAACATAAACATTGACTGACAGACTCACACAGGAAGGAAGACAGGAAGACATAAACTGAAACTAAAACAATGAAAACCAAACCAATCAAAAATGCAAAAACACAGTGTCACGCTGAGGTGCCCGTGGTGATGTGTGCAGCCGTGCTTCTCAGCAGGGCAGAGAAAGCAAAGAGCAAGGAGCTTGAATATTCAATATTTATTAAACTCAGAACACGAAAATCAAAATAAAGCTGACGAGGCAGCGACTACAAGACCACAGATACAGAGCACACACATGAGACGTCAACACCAGATAACATGAACTCAAAAACATGGGTATTTAAAGGCAGGA
>JAUMHG010000031.1:146791-159171 GCA_032359395.1 Enteromius anoplus
GCATAGGGCGGCAGGTTTTTTGTTCTGTGACTTTTTCAAAATAAAGACTTTACATTTTCTGCACCCTGGTTTCCAGCAACTGCTTCTGTCCGCACCTGACAGAAACCAGCCCAGCTGAAAGTGCCATCAATTCCTTCAGAGGCAAGTCAGCCCGGACTATGTTTATTTGTCTGTCTCTCCGTTCCCTGTCTAGGACTTTTCTTATGAACATTTGTCTCCTCCTAACTTGTCTGTCTCCATGGTTCCCCATTATTTCCTCCTCCCCTTTGTCTCATTATCTTGTGTATTTATGTAGCTGTTTGTGTCTGTACCAGTGCCAATCATTGTGGTTTTTTGCCCCTCTGTAAGCCGTGTTCCCTGTGTTTCCTTGTTCCCTGTAGTTACTGTTCTTTACTCTGCCTCCTTCGTTATTGCCTCGTCTCTTGGATACTATTTGCCATTCACCCGACCCCTGTTTTGCCTTCAGGATTATCCTATTGTCTATACCTCTGATGTTACCATTTGCTGTTGATCGACCCTGCTTGCCTGTACCTTGAGTTGTTTAATAAAGAGCTGCACATGGATCCACCTTTCCTCGTCTTACCTCTGCATCATGACACACTCATTTATCTCCACATAGCATTCTCCCAACTGTGAATGAAGGGTAGTGCTAATTGAAAAGTCCAAATTGTGCAGAATGAAAAGTGTGCGGTGGTCTGAATTTGAGTGGATTAGAGTGTAGAGTGGTTTAGACTCCGAATGGCCTGCAGGATAGCTCGGCATCACAGGAATAAATTACAGTTTTATAGTTATTCACATATAAAACAGCTTTTTTAATTATAATAAAATTTTACATTTTATTAAATAAATGCAGCATTGGTAAGCATACAAAAAAAAAACATTGGAACGGTAGTGAACAGTGTTTTTTTCAGATGTATTTTTAGAAATGGCGATCTGAGAAAGTAACCACAAGCTTTTGAAAATGAGCAAAGATTAATTAAATAAACATACCGAGAGGAGACATCTCAGGCACTTCTGCAGTGTATGGCCCGTCCAGAAACTTAGGCTCATTGTCGTTGATGTCCTGGACCTTCACTAGAAATTCTGACTCGTCCTCCACTGGATCGTTGGTTTCGCTGTTGACCGCTTGAGCACGCAGAGTGTAATAGCCCTGCTCCTCTCTATCCAGGCGTTTGGTGGCATGGATGTCCCCTGTTTTCTCATCGATAGTGAAGACAGAGGAGGCTCCGTCTCCAGTCAACACATACCTGACATTTCCATCGCCTTTGTCCACATCTGAATGCAGCTGTGAAAGACATACAGCACATAAGGAATGACAGACTACCAAAACTTGTGACTAAATGGGTACAAAAAATTACAGTACTATACTTTTCAGAATGGAAAAACCTTTTTGAAACCAAGCTGCAAAGTGACACACTTACTACATCTTTGTCTTTATGATAATCCTGATCTGCAAAAAAGTATAGTTTTGACATGTAACAATAAAGACGGTTCTGTCACAAAATGATTTCGTTCTGCATATATGTTGGAGAATCAAGACTGTTTAAGATCAACTGCAGCTATAATCATTCAAAAGGTCTATACTGCACAATGAACGCCACATTTACATTGTGACTGCACTTGGTTATGATGAAAGCGTAATTCATTACGCAATAAAAACAAGAGGAGTCTTTGATGATTCAGCTGCTGTGAAAGCTGTACGACAAAAGCTTCTCCTCTACCAACATCCTTTACAAACCAGCCTCTTGACTTCTGCCCAGTATTGCAGCATTTCATTTTTTATTTATTTAATGTATTTCTCTATTTGCTAACCTTGGAAGTTTCCTTAAAACAGCTATATGAAAAGGATAATATGACACAAGGTACACAGAAAAAAAACATCAGCTGATGGATCTCTCTTCTGAACATCTGATATTCTAAATCAGGAGTCTTCGCCTTCTATTTACAATGGTTGGCATCTGCTGCTAAAGATAGGTGGTAGAATCCTCTCTGGTGTCAGATTAATGTGATTCAGCACATGAAGGCCTCTCAGAACGACCCTCAGTCCCTGCCGGTATCCTCCGAACAGCACAGAGATGTCAGATCATGATCAGACACACACACACACAGACAGAGATACTAAAGAGCGGCGTGCTTCGCTTACTGCTGATAAAGCTTGTTAAAGTCTGTTGCCTTTTCCTGTAATAAACACAAAGAGATGCTGATGCATTCAGCCCTGCAGGAGTCACACAATTCTCTGTGATGCCACTAACACACATTTCTTTCATCTGCGATGATCACAAAATGACCTTAGAGACGAATCTCCCATTTCTGCTTATGTGCAGTTGAAAGGTGAAACTTCTTTTACTGAACCAGGTAATCCGTATGTTTAACCCCTTAACTGTCACCCCCATTTTCGGGAAAACACATGAACAAGTACTATACAAGCTTAAAAAGATGTAATTCAGGACATATATTAAAAAAAAATGTAGGTGTCCCGTATTCGGAACGGTGACAGTTAAGGGGTTAAAGGTAACGTGAATGATCAATCCAATTTGCCATTGCTAATCAAGAGACAAAATGTTATCTGTAATGGTGTTTTATTTCTCATCTTAACCATAGTAATTACACACATGGTGTAATATGACAGCATTCATTTGCCAGAAAACAAAGCCCTCAGATTGCTGAAAAATAGTAGTAAAGTTAAAAACTTTACATGCATATGGCTCTATTTAACATATGAGTTATGAAAGCTGCTCTTTTGTATAAATTGAGTATAAAACTCATTAAAGGTTTATTGAAGTAAGACAGTATTTTGACTCATTTTTCCCATGCTCTTAACAAAAACTAAACCAGATATTGTCACGAGTGGCTGACAGTACAAAGTGTATGAGGATGAAAGAGATAAGATAACTAAATTCCAAATGAATACAGAAATAAAAAGGTCCATGATGTTTTCGTTTTTTTCTAAAATATGTGTATTGTTTGGATCCATAAACATTGCACTAAATTATTCATAGATGCATCAGCAAACATTTTGTAATCTTAAAAATCCATAACCCTACAATTTTAATAGAAACATGTCCTGAGACGTGGACTAGCTGAGGAAACAATTTGATTTAAACATTGCAAAACCAACACAAAGATGAAATCCTGCTTCTAGACAACTGAATGAGTTCACTGATCTTATCTGAAAGTCCAGAGATGCTCAGAATTAAACTGCATTGCTTATTGCAATAGCCAAAAAACTCATTGTAATTTCCAGAAACAAACATGTACACTTCAACTGTCACGCCCGCTAGGTGACATCAGGGAGATCGTTTGATACACTGCCTAAAGCAGCAGTGATCAGGGAGATCGCTGCATTAAGAACTTTGTTGCTTATATGAACCATGTGATTTACTCTTCCTTGTGTTTCTCTAATAAATATCATTTATACTCATTCCGGTTTCTCAGAACTGTCCTTGAGCGTGACACCAACTTTTAGGAGCTGAAAATCTGCCATTTTTGTGTCGGTCAGTAAACAGTCCATTAGTTATTTGAGTCTACTGAAGGGTCTGAGTGAAAGCCCTTATTTGCTGTGTGCTAAAATCAATGGAAGGTAAGTGATGGTAAGGCAGTATCGCAGCTTTGGGAGCGTCAGTCAGCTGGAACACTCTACCACGTGAATCATAATTTGACAGTAGCTCTGACTCGTCTGGAGATGGGGCCTTACAAATGCAAATGTGAAAATGGCTTCAGACAGCTTCGCTGAGGATAAGACAAACTTCAGCGCTCACAGACCAATCAAGTTTCCATCAAAGTCACAACTGATTCTTTCTTTTCTGATTTATATATTTTTTGGAGCAGCGGAAGACTTCAAATCATTGTCCAATCACAGAGAGAAAAAAAACATTGAAGGATGTGAGGTGTAAACAAAAGCTGAATGTGTGATTGAAAAAGCCTTTAATGACCCCATTTAAAAAGACATTAAAATGCAGAATACAGTGTTTATATAAGAGAGACTGAAAAACTCTTACTGTCTAAATATGTGTACAAATTATAAGTTGCTGGATGTTTCTTGTTTATTAAAAACCAAAAAGTTTTGCACTTTTTTTAATTTATTTTATTTTATGTATTATATAAATATTACTTTGTTTGTTGCTCATGTAAGTGCCAATGGAAATGCCAAGACATGCCAGGAAATCTCCTTAGACCTGTTTAGTTTAGACATTTTGTAAGGATGAGTCAGAGGCAGTCGAATCTGTTTACAAGGCTTTTATTATGGAATACACAGGCAAGGTCAAAACACAAGCGTCAGGTCTTTCAAGGGATATCCAGATCAAAATCAGAGTCCAGGCAGAGTTCGGGGCAGGCGGCAGGGATCGTAAACGGAGAGACAAGGCAAGGTCATACACAGTAAATCCAACAGATCGGTGAGTAAACGTTAGGATTTGCTGCATTAGGCAAACAAGACTTTGTGAAGAGTTCATATCCGTGGGGGACTTTTATACTACAGAAAATGAGCAACATCTGGGGCCGATCAGGGTTCCGGGTACGTGGGAAAACAGTCCGGGGGAAAATTAATACTCGGAGGATGGTTCCCGCTGGTGCCGTTCAGAACCGGCGGGACGTTGTCGGGAAGACTTGACTATGTTGCACGTGTAGCAGGACTGAACAAACTGTTGAGTATCTTGGTTGTAGGTGGGCCACCAAAAACGATTGCTGACAAGTTCCAAGGTGGCAGTTCCCGGGCGGTACGTTATCCTGAACTGGAACCGGGAGAAGAATAATGACCACCTTGCCTGACGAGCGTTTAGTCTCTTAGCTGACTTGAGGTACTCTAAGTTTCTGTGATCCGTGAGTACTAAGAATGGTTCATTTGCCCCCTCCAACCAGTGCCTCCATTCTTCCAGGGCTGCTTTGAGAGCTAATAGTTCCTTATCCCCTACATCGTAGTTCCTATCAGCAGTGTTGAGCTTTCGAGAATAGTACGCACAGGGGTAGAGTCGGTTATTCTCACCATGACGTTGGGATAGATCGCTCCTATTCCGTTACTGGAAGCGTCGACCTCCACTATGAATTCTTTGCTGGGATCGGGATGTTTAAGTATGGGTGCTGACGTGAATCTTCTCTTGAGTTCTTGGAAAGCTTCTAGTGCCTCGGGTGTCCAGTGCAGTTTGGGTGGCCCATTGCGTGTCATGGCTGTTAGTGGTGCAGCTATTTGACTGAAACCTCGAATGAAGCGTCGGTAGAAGTTTGAGAACCCCAGAAACCTTTGCATATCCTTTAACGTGCGGGGTTGGAGCCAGTTGATCACTGCCTGAACCTTGTCATCATCCATCGTGACTCCATCTTGACTAATGATGTTACCGAGGAAGGCGACCTTGCTTTGGTGCAACTCACATTTAGGGAGCTTTACATATAGCTGGTGATTGATTAGCCATTTGAGAACGGTACAGATGTGTTGGATGTGAGAGTTATAGTCCTTGGAGTAGATTAGTATGTCGTCAATGTATACGAAGATGTACTGATTGAGTAGGTCCCGGAAGATGTCATTTATGAATGCCTGGAAGATCGAGGGACTGTTGGAAAGACCAAAGGGCATGACCTGATATTCATGGTGGCCTGACGTGGTGGAGAAGGCCGTTTTCCACTCATCGCCTTCTCTAATGCGTATTAAATTATAGGCACTACGAAGATCCAACTTGGTGAAATACTTTGCTTGCCGAAGAGCTTCTAGGGCTGAGGGAACAAGAGTTAAGGGGTACCTGTATTTTACTGTGATGTCGTTCAGGGTTCTGTAGTCAATGCAGGGTCTCAAGGAGCCAATCTTTTTCTTCACAAAAAAGAACCCTGCAGAGGCCGGTGAGGTGGATGGACGGATGAACCCTTTTCCAGTTCCTCCTTGATATATTGGTCCATGGCCTTTGTTTCTGGCTGTGATAGGGAAAATATACGCCCCCTGGTGGGCATGGTTCCAGGCAGCAGATCGATGGCACAGTCAATAGTACGATGAGGTTAAAGGTGAGTAGCTTTTTCTTTACTGAAGGCCTCCCTGAGATTGTGATATTCAAAAGGCAGTTGAACATTTCCCTGGTGATTGGGACTGGTGATACAATTTTTATGGCAGTAAGGTGACCAGTGGGTGATTTCCTTGGCGCTCCAGGATATGGTGGGGTCATGAAGCTCCAGCCAAGCCCAAAGAGCCCAAACCAGAGCCCAAAGGGCGCCCGTCTAAGGCCTCCACTGCCACCCGGGAGTCACATGCAATGAGAGGAACAGAATTGTTTTTTTAACAAAATTTTCATCTATAAAATTTCCCTCAGCACCTGAGTCTATCAAGGCCATGGCAGCTACATGGATTTTATCGTTACTCAGTTCTACCATTACTTCAATGGTTTTATTATAATAACTTTCACTCACCCAGGAGTTATCTTGACGCTCTGGTCGAACAGGGCAGTGCAGGCGAACATGTCCGGATTGACCGCAGTACAAGCACAGCCTCTCACAGATGCGGCGATTACGTTCCTCCTGCGACAGCTGTTTGTAACCCACTTGCATGGGCTCAATGGTGCTGGATGGTGTGAGTGGCGGAGGAAGCCGAGCTCGTCGCCTTTCGCGTCGGGAAAGGATCATGTTGTCAAGCGTGACGGCTAAATTCATGTAGGCCTCCAGGGTAAGTCCCTCATCGCGACATGCAAGTTCTGATTGTAGCTCATTGCTTAGTGCTCAGCGGTATAGAGTTTTAAGAGGTTCTGGTGCCAAACCTGTTCGTGCTGCTATGGTCCGGAAAGTCTGAGTAAAATCTGCCGCTGTAGAATTGCCCTGTCTCAGAGAGACTAGCTCATCCTCCAGAGCTCGGCCAGCTGAAGCGTGTTCGAAGACGGCTCTGAACTGCTGCAGGAAATCGCGGAAGGACGGGTAAGTCATCTGGCGCCATCCCAGGTTGCTGTAGCCCAGTCGATTGCTTTTCCAGAGAGTAGGGAGCAAACAAACGCGACTTTACTATCGTCAGTCGGGTAACATAAAGGTTGTTGAGCAATAAAGTTTGAACACTGCATCAAAAACACTTTACAACGCCATGCGGCGCCATCAAACTTTTCCGGAAGAGACAATCGCGGTAACATGGCGGTGGCCATAGCGGCAGGTTGTTGTTGTGGCGGATTCAGTAGTTGAAGCGCTTCCGGGTGCGGGCGTGAGAACCCGGATGGAACGCACAAGCTCTTCAGTCAGAGCGGTTAGCTTCTCCAGTTGCTGGTGATGTAACAACAACACAGTAGCTTGACTCGTTACCTCTTGAGTGAGCTGATCAACAGCCGCTGGATCCTGCTCTGGCGAAGTCTTCTGTAAGGATGAGTCAGAGGCAGTCGGATCCATTTGCAAGGCTTTTATTAAGGAATACACAGGCAAGGTTAAAACAAAAGCGTCAGGTCTTTCAAGGGATATCCAGATCAAAATCAGATTCTAGGCAGAGTTTGGGGCAGGTGGCAGGGATCTTAAACGGAGAGACAAGGCAAGGTCATACACAGTAAATCCAACAGATCGGTGAGTAAACGCTCTGAATTGCTGCATTAGGCAAACAAGACTTTGCGAAGATTTCATATCCATGGGGGACTTTTATACTATAAAAAATTAGCAACACCTGGAGCTGATCAGGGTTCCGGGTACGTGAGAAAACAGAATACTCGGGGGATGGTTCCCGCTGGTGCCGTTCAGAACGAGCCACAGAGATGCGGATCGTAACACATTTAAACAAATGAACTGAGCTTTATTACCTATACTTAAAGTTTGGAGGGCAATACATTTGATCAGATGACACACTGAAAATGTACATTTCGATGAATTTGTACTAGAGTTTCATATATAAAAAACATTAACAAGGTAACAGCTTTATTAACAACAGTGTGGTGGGTCAGCAAAGGCGGGAGAAGGGATAGGAGCTTGGCTGTCTGTAGGTGGTGGTTATGCCAGGTAACAACAGGGTGAAGGCAGAGGTAAAGTCTTGACCAAGAGAAAAAAAAAAAACTGCTTTCAGCATAATCATGTGAAACTGCATGTGTGTTTACGTATTTTCTACATAAGGCCTTGGGTTTATCAACTCCAAGCCCAACTGACACCCAGGCATTGGTCACAAGCAAACAAGAAAGTGATGGTAAATTAACCTATTAGAACTGGAAATCTTTTTTTGGCATTTTTTAGATATTAAAGGCAAGAAAAGTTCTGTTGAGGCGCCTTACTTCACAGGACACTTGCAATTGCCAGTTATTAAAACACAGCACAGACACATGTACACATCTGTCAGCACTGCAACATATCTCAGTGTTTCAGGATTTCATGCCGAGAGTGCTTGTTTTGCCACAATACAGCTCTCTTCTTGTTGGAAAAGTAGCGTGATACTGGAAAACCTTTCAAAAACTGCTGTCGCTAAAATGTAGCCATGCTAATAATACTAAATAATGTACAACTGAATATCACACCAATAATGTAAAAATTCCTTGATTAAATTCAGCATGTGAGTCTGATCTCAAATAAAACTGGAATATGAATTTACACTAAAATATATGGAGGAGGAGGATGTGATGTGTCCATTATACTAGGAATTTGTGCTCTGCATTTAACCCATCCAAGCGCACACACACAGTAGTGAGAACTGAACAAACACACACACACAAGTCTAAAAAATACATTTTATATAATTTATAAAGTTCCAATTAAACTGTACTTGACTGTACTTGATTATTTCCTCGGAGGAGCGAGACGCCGTGTCAAACAAGACGCTATGGGAAATGCCTTCATCGTAACGGCTCTGAATCGTGTGTGCAATCTAACCAATGAAATGGTAAGACGTCAACGTCGTGTGACATAATTGGCCAGGAAGTATTAAAGCACGTGGAATGCAACCGGCATCAGCTTTTTTCATGAAGCAAAGGCCGGCAGGGATGCTGGAAGTGTGGCGACATGGACAAAAGTGTGAGGGGTGGACCACCCCGCAGCCCCACAGATCTCATCCAAGGAATACCCCTGACAGCAGGACCTCGGGTGGAGAGGCCCCTGACTCCTAGCCTCAGTGGGAGACCACTAAGCGATGTTGATAGCATACACAATCCACCTACTCAAGGTCTGTTTGGTTGCTGGACGCCCCCTCTTGGGAGGACCAAAACAGACCAGGAGCTGCTCAGAATTGCGCCACAAGCCAGCTCTGTGTACATATGCGTCCAGTGCTCATACCAGAGTACCAGAGGGGACATTGCACATTCTCTTGAGACGCAAAGAGGTCTACCTGAGCCTGGTAAAAAACTCTCCAGATCTGCTCCACCACCTCTGGTCTCTGCCCCTGTCGAGACAGGAAGTCTGCTCCTACGTTTAGATGCCCGGGAATATAGATGGCTCTCAGTGAAAGGAGTCTGTCCCGGGCCCAAACAAGGATCTGGGGGTATTCCAGAAAGCAGGTTATGTGAAATACCCGGTAAGTTTCAGGGTAAGTTAGTGGAATACCTCAACTTTCACTTCCAAAAATGGAGGTTACTTTCTGGGTATGTATGTAACCATAGGAACTTACTCTCTGAAGATAACCTGCTCGGTAGTTTCACGGTCGGCTGGAGATGTCAATCCAGTTCGGATGACTCTCCAGTCACCCATGGACCATGTCTGTGTTTTGGTGTGTTATGTTTGGACTAAGCATTCAATGAACTCTTGTATCAACCCACCTCATGTGTCTCCATAGTAACTGATATGTTCTCCACCCCTCTGTCCCATTAGGTCTGGTATAAATACTCCAGATATTCTTATGTTCCCTGCTGATCATTGTATATGGCTCGTCCCATCATTGTAAGCGTTTCTCCTGTTTTTCCATTGTCTGTTTGTACACAAGTAAGTGTTATACACCATTCAAATCTGTTAGGTGTCTACTTTTTTTTTAGTACATTAACAATAACAACAAAAGTTTGTGATTTAGCAAAATGAGGAAAATAAAAAGTGTGCACGTCCTTTCTTTTATCACTCTGTGAACTGTTTATAAAAAGTCGTCACTAAAATGGACTGAAACTCCGCGAAAACATGACACACATGAAACACATATCTATAGAAAGCTTGAAGTGTCTACGTTTAAATGCAGTAGGTGCATGTTGTAGCAAAATATTGTTTGGTTAAGTTATCAGTCTAATACCCACACTAGCCCACATGTCTAGATTCTCAATGTGATCTCATTAAATTTTAATGTGACCACGCCCACGAGCTACGTTCGCTTTGTCATTTCAATCTCCACGTGAGACGCCCACGACATGTACACGCCCACAACAGCTTGAGTGCTCAACGTGGAGGAACAGAGGAAACACAGCTCTTACTTCAGCAAAGATGCATTATAACATAACAGAAGAAAGGAATAACAATTTACCTCAAGATGCGGCGTGCGAACTGGTGCAGACACGGATCGATCACTCTCCTGAGTAAGTACTGTTTGTTTTTGTATTAGTTTGTGTGTTTTTGTGTCAAAATCTGAACACGTTTACTGGTTCTGTGTACTGCTATAAATTAATTAGAAACATATTTCACTTTGTTTTAGCTAATGAATAACACAGTCATGACTATAGTTGTTTTTATCGTGTGTTTCACCAAGTCCGTGGTAGTTTTAACTATTCAAAATACTGCCTTGTTTACAAATACCCGTCTACTGTGTAACGTAACAAATGAGGTGTAAATGGTTGAAATGCTGTTAATGCATGCAGTCTACAGCCCATCAACAGATATTTATGCATTATATGGGCCATCAGTGGATATAGACACATAGGCTATTGTGTGTAGATCTGTTGCCCATCGGTATGTTTGGACAATGTATGGTAACCTTGTGATATATATATATTTTTTTTTTTTTCTTTTTTTTTCTTTTGGGGGGCATGTGTCTGCATCACGCTTGCCCTTAACAGCACCACTTGTATAAGGGTCGCGATCGATTGTTGATGTGCTACATGAGATGGCGAACACTCCACAGACCGCGAGCCGAGCTGCCACTCATGACCGCTCCCTAAACAGTGAGGGACGCATCCACCGCTAACGTTACACGGTAACACAGAGCTCCCAACACCGGGCCCTGATGCACGAACCAAGGTTTCCTCCACATATCTAAGGCCCATACAGCTCGGCGTGACACTTTGATCATGCGGAGGGGATTTCCCCGCAGGGCCACCACTCTAGGGTCTCATGTACAGCAGTCTAAGAGGTACAACGTTGAAAGCAGCTGCCATCAGATCCAGCAGTCTCTGAAACTGCTTGACAGTGAGTGACCGCCCTTCTTTCACTCTTGCGACTGCAATGAGGATTGACTCATACGACATATGCATCGTCATACGAGCCTGCATCGTGGTCGAATCCCACACCACGCCAAGATAAGTGGTTCTCTGAGCTGGAGAAAGGACACTTTTCTTGGTGTTCAGCCTCAAACCCAAACATCTCAATGTTTCCTCGCCTCGCTCTCCGACTGTGCTAAAATCATGCAGTCGTCGATATAACTGAGCAATGCCGCCGCTCCCTATACGCAGAGTACGCAGTCTGCGTAGGGCACCAGCTCCCAGGGGGGCAACGTCCCAGTTTCTCAAAAAAAAACAAAAAACTTTTGTTCTATATTATTAAAAATGTATAAATAAAAATCGAAACATGAACATGCATATTACACATATGCTAATTATTAAAAAGAAATGTATTTATGCAGTATAAGCACACGTGACACGCGTTCCCGCATCTGCGCACGCTCTCACCTATGTTTGCGGCGGAATACAAATAATCATAATTGATGGACAACTAGGCTCTATCAGGGAAATGACATCAGCGCAACCCGGCGCAGAGAAAGGAAAATAAAAAACCTGAGATGCAGCCGGTGCTTCAATTTCAGGTAGGCTAATAATCCTGTGAAACATGTTTGATTGACGTTAGTAGACTAATGTGTTTTATTGTCTGTGATTTCACCACCAACAACAACGCATCTGACTTTACATTGCAGTTTCCATGACGTAAAATGTATTATTTAAAAACAACGAGGCAATATATGGTGCATGGCTTAATTATGGTTTCATTGAATAACACTGTAAAAATACATTATGTAATACAATGCCTGCAAAGGGCACCAAAGGCCTGATAATTGCTGTTATAGGACATTGTTTAATATTGACCAAAGATTTAAATTACATATCCACTTAATTTATTATAATTTATTTTTTAATTTGTCCACATTTTTGTAATAGAAATGCTACAGCCTATTTAATTTATTCAACAAAACGTGGACGTTTATTTTGTGTGATTTCTGATTGCTTAAAACCCTCTGTCATCCTCACCGTCAGGTCACACTCGTGAACCTCACGGTCAGAAGTGACCGGAGCCCTGAAATAATTATTTAATGTTTTTTCAGTAAAATCAATCAAATTTATTTT
>JAUMHG010000031.1:179981-192502 GCA_032359395.1 Enteromius anoplus
TCCCATCCACTGAGCCCCCTCTTACTGATGATTTGCTGGAGGTAATGACGCTTCAGGTCATCTCATCGCAACGGACAGAAGAACTCAGATCTGTCGTCAAATCTGATCCTACATGCCAAAGACTCATTGGCATGATAATGCATGGTTGGCCAAGCTCTTATAAGGAGCTATCACATGATCTCCGCCCATTCTTTGCTATGAGAGAAGAATTTGTGTTTGAGAACGGACTGATTTTTCGAGGACAGAGACTTTTCATACCTTCATCTTTACAAAGTTACTATGTGACTCAGCTACATCAAGGTCATCCAGGCTTGGCCACCACACAACGCAGGGCAAAAGAAACTATGTACTGGCCTACATAGGGATATAGAGAGAGCACTTTCTCGTTGTGCTCCTTGCAATGCCCTTAAGTCCCATCATTCAAGAGAACCCATGCGTCCGCATGAGGTTCCTGAACTTCCCTGGATGTTCACTGCTGCCGACATATTTGAATGGCATGGCAAAATGCACCTGGTCATGGTGGACTCCTATTAAGGTTGGTTAGAGCTTGACCATTTACCTGACATGAGGAGTGTCACCGTCATTGCAAAACTAAAGAGACACTTTGCAGTTCATGGTACCCCCCAAACGCTCATGATAGACAATGCACAGCAGTTTGTCTGTAGTGACTTTCCTGATTTTGCACGTGCATGGGATTTTAAGCATATTCGAGGCAGCCCTTGCTACTCGCAGTCAAATGGCCTTGCAGAACGTGCAGTTCGAGCTGCCAAACCCCTGCTGGAGAAGTGTTATAGAGAGCACAGTGACATACAGGCGGCCTTATTCCATTTACGTAATCTTTCACGTGCTGACCAACCATCTCCTGCCCAGCTCCTCTTCTCCAGGCGCACAAGAACCTTTCTTCTAGGGATAAAAGACAGACTAAAGCCCTCTGTGTGCCGTAATGTCAAGAATCTGTTAACCAGGAGGAGACAGAAGAGCAAGGCATAATATGACTGCAAAGCCCACACCCTTCCACCCCTACAACAGGGACAGACAGTAAGGATGCAGACAGCTCTGGGTTTCGACAAAATGGCGGTTGTTCAGGGCATGGCTCAACAGCCCAACAGCTATGTGGTAACATCTCAGGGCAGGCAGTACACAAGAAACCAACGTCTCCTTCTCCATGTTCAAGAGCCTGCACCTGTGGAAGAGGCCGAGGACCTATATAGCACCCTTTTAACAGCTTCACCTCCTACAACTCCCCTGTCATCTGCAGTGTCGCCGTATCAGAGTGAAGCAACCACCCCTGGTGCTGCTACCCAGACTGTCCAACCTATAGTGACTCGTTCTGGGAGAGTTAGTCGCCCTAAACTGCGATATCAGGATTATGTAACTGGTTAAGGACACTTGCCTTTACACATATTTATGTTCCATTACGTTCGATATTATGCTTTCCTTATCCTACAGTTAATTTTGAATATTATGTGTTGAATATTCTATTGGTTAGCTTTAACTTAAGGAAAGGGATGTAGAGTTGTTAAATGTTGATAGCCCTTTAAGGTTTTGCAGGTTGGCATGAGGGGCGGCGAGTTCGGTACACAGGGGCAAGTGCACAGAAGGACGACACAGAAATGTAATAAGGAAAGGCAATAAACTACACGTTCTGTTGTACAATCTTCTGCTGCGTTGTATCAAGTTTTTGACACAATCTACAGTCCCACTCCAAATAGTGTTAGAGTAACACTGAAGCAATGTTAAAGTTAGTGAGTTAATTAAGAGATTGATTAAGTGATGATTGACCATTATTGAAGACACCTGATGTTAACAAACAGAATCATCAAAGAAGAAAATTACTATTTTAGTCTTTTAAAGTCAAGAGCCAACTACAGTAAACACTGACAACTAAAATGGTGACATAAAAATAGTGATTTTCTTCTTTGATGATTCTGCTTTTTAACATCAGGTGTCTTCAATAATGGTCAATCATCACTCAATCAATCTCTTGCTGCTTCAGTGTTACTCTAACACTATTTGGAGTGGGACCATATGTACTCTGAGCAGTGTTGATATAACACTGGGGATTTTACTGTGTAGATGTGCTAACTCAATGATTAGTTCATAGTCAATTAATATAAATTTGTGTATTTGTATATGAAAATTCATGTACTGTTATTGTAAAGTGTTACAACTATTTTGAACAAATTGTTTGATTTAAATTATTCAGTAAAATATCAAGTGATAAGTAAATATATTTATCAAAAAATAGTGACTTGTTGCCACCTACTGGCAGTTTTACTGTCATCATTATTGATCATTGATAAGCCTAAACCAACCAACTACATTTAGCTATTTATTCAGCAGACATTTTTATCCAAAGCAGCATACAAATGAGGACAACGGAAGCAATCACAATCAACAAAAGAGCAATTTTAGCTTAACGTAGTACATGTAGATTTTTTCTAGTGTTAGATTTTCTAGTGTTAGATTTTTTGCTTTTGTTAATTGTATAATAAATAAAGAAAAAAGCAATAGATAAAAAAGCAGTTGGTAAATACATAGATAAGAGACCAAGTCTAAAATTGGCAAGCTTTTAAAGAATAGAATTACAATAGAGATTGATAGAGTTGGAAATACAGTTTAAATAAAGATGTGGTTTAGCCAATTCTTAAAGATGGCTAAATATTCAGATGATTGGATGGATCCTCCCACTAAGGATGGCTACTCAAACAATCCCCAAAAAGTCCAGGAGAGTGATTGAGCGGAGGTGGAACAATGGGAGGGACAGAGGGCCAGACACTTTAAGAAGTCAGGACACAGATCATGACATGGAGTGTGGAACACCGGGCAAGAACATAAGTTATGTCATGGATCATGGAACAGTGGACGACCTGTACCCTGGGGCAAGGGGCAAAGGTAGTTCTAAATCATCAAGCAGAGGTTGCCCTGGATCATGTGGCAGACAGAGAAGCACTAGAGGACCTAGGCCATGCAACAGTGGTAGACATTGAAACAATTGAGGTCCTGGGGCATGGAGCAGTTTCAAGCATTGAAACTCTGGAGGATTTGGGCCGTGGGTCGGGGGAGATTGAAACAGATCACAGAGAGGTTAACAGCAGGATCAATGGCTGTAACAGGACAAGTGATAAGCTCAGATATGGCCTCCATGGCCATTTTTTAGAGAGGCAGAGAGTTCATGGCCTTATTGGTTGTGACAGGACAGGTAGAGAGTTCATGAACAGCCTCCTTGGCCGTGACAGAACAGACAGAAAGTTCATGGATGGCCTCCATGGTTGTAACAAGACAGATTATGAGTTCATGAATGATCTTCTTTGCCAGTGACAGGGTAGACTGTGAGTTCATAGCATGACACGAGCTGGTTCAGACTTGCCAAGCATGGTATGAGCAGCCTTTAACTTGATAGACATGACGTGAAGAGGCACTGGCTTGGCAGGCATGATTTAACCATCTCTGGCTTGACAGGCATGGTGTGTACAGCCTTTAGCTTGACAGATATGACATGAACAGGTGATGGCTTGTCAGGCTTGACGTAAGCAGGTCCTACAATAGGAGATATGATGGTAGCAGGCCTTGGAGTAGCAGGCATGATGTTAGCAGGCCTTGGAGTAGTAGGCATGATTTTAGCAGACCTTGGGGTAACAGGAATGACGTGGGCAGGTCTTGGGGTAGCAGGCATGAGATGGACAGGCCTTGGAGTAGAAGGTGTGTGGTAAATGGCTCCTGACATGACAGTCAGAACAAGAAAATGCTGAAGTGCAACTACTGGGTACATTATGTGGTTGCTTATTCAGTAACAATAGTCCTACTGAAGGTGACTATAACAACCCATGTGCAGCTTTACCCCAAAAAGTGATCTGAGTTACAAACATAACCCAAACAGGTACTTGACTTGGCATTAACAGACTTGACACGGAATGAACAGACTTGACTTGGCATGGATAAACTAGACTCACTGACAGCAGATTACAACATCAATACACACCAAGGAACAATGGAAACATGATGGCTACTTATAGCAAACGATACAAGTCACATGACAAGGACCAATCAATGAGAGACAGGACCCCAGTCTAAGACAATTAATGAGATTGGTACTTGCTACATGCTACTTGGACCAGAGAACCAATCAGAAAATAACACACAGACAAATCAATCACATGACTGAACAGGGACCATTGCTAAACTCTAAAATAATAGACCCCAAAACCCACAAGTAGTCCTGTCTTGGCAAGGTTGATTTGAAGGTGATGGTATACACTAGGGGGTGACCATACGTCATACGCCATTTTTCCCGGTCGCGTACTGGCCAGGATTTCTATATTGCTTTGATTTGCACATCAAGAGTGTTTTGGAAACATAAGGAACTGATGTCATATGCACGTGCGGACCGATCGGTATGACTCGGTCCGCACGGCCAAACTGAGCCAAAATTATATCCTTATAGAAATCCTGGCCAGGACGCGTCCAGGAAAAATGGCACGTATGGTCACCCTAGTATACACACACACATTTGACTGAACAGGGACCATGACTAAACTCCAAAATAAAAGAACTCAAAAACCATGTAACAACCACAAGCAGCTCTGTCTTGGCTAGGTTGATTTGAACTATAGAGTGCAGCAGACAGCAGACTATTTTTACAAACATTTATGAAAGAATAGGTCGCTCTAAGGAGCTCAGTGAATTCCAGCACGAAACTGTATTAGATGCCACCTGGGAACAAGTCCATTCGGGAAATTTCCTCGCTTCTAAATATTCCACAGTCAACTGACTGCTGTATTATAAGAATGTGGAAGCATTTGAGAATGACAGCAACTCAGCCACGAAGTGGTAGGCTATATAAACTAACGGAGTGGGGTCAGCAGATGCTGAGGTGCATAGTGCGAAGAGATCGTCAACTTTCTGCAGAGTAAATCAATACAGACCTCCAAATTTGTGTGGCCTTCAGATTAGCTCAAGAACAGTGCGCAGAGAGCTGCATGGAATGGGTTTCCATGGCCGAGTTGTAGGTTTGGGGGTTGCCTGGAGAATAGTACTTGTCTGACTGTATTGTGCCAAGTGAAAAATGTTTAGTGGAGGGGGGATTATGTTGTGTTTCAGGAGTTTTCAGTAAAAAGAAACTCTGATTGCTTCAGAATACTAAGACATTCTGGCCCCTTCCTCTTTCAACATGACTGTGCACCAGTGCACAAAGCAAGGTCCATAAAGACATGGATGACAGAGTCTGTTGTGGATAAACTTGACTGGCCTGCAGAGAGTCCTGAGTTCAACCCAAAAGAACACCTTTGGGGTGAAGTGGAGCAGAGACTGAGAACCAGGCTTTCTCGTCCAACATCAGTGTGTGACCTCACAAATGCACTTCTGGAAAAATGGTCAAAAATTCTCATAAACACACTCCTAAACCTTGTGGACAGCCTTCCCAGAAGAGTTGAAGCTGTTATAGCAGCAAAGGGTGGACCAATGTCATATTGAAGCCTATGGATTAGGAATGGGATGTCACTTATGTTTATATGCGAGTCAAGGTAGGTGAGCGAGGACTTTTGGCAATATAATGTATATATAACTGAGGTGCCACCTCTTCCAACCAAGCGCAGCACAGAGTGATCTCACTAGTCAAACAAACAGTTAAGATTGCCGCTCTATTCTCCCACTCTGCTGCTCTACGCAGAAGGAGCCTGTTATAATGTTATGATTGAGTCTCTGGACTCTGGCAATATTACATTTGATTGCATTAATGTTATAAGTTGAGATTTACAATAAATATTTAAACTGCTATGATGTAAAAGGTATAATGCTGTAAAAAAAAATTAGCACCATATTTGTTTAAAGTGTTTGCGAACCAAAATGCACTTTTGTTCATATAACAGTACTTTTAAGTGAAAAATGTGCATAACACACTACTTCTGAATACCTTATTAAATTGTGTGCATACACATGCAATTAATTGCAATGAAATCAGAGAATTGGTTGCCAACAATGGTATTCAGAGAGTTAAAGTTAAAAACAAGTTGAAAAAAGTACACACATTTTAACTTGTTAAAAGTCTCAAATGAATGGAAATTTGATCTTCTACCATCTCTTACAGGCAAGCGTTCATTTGAATCACATGCAATTACAATTACCAACCCTGTGTCAACTAGGTTACTTCCTGGAGGAGTTGGGTGTGTTATTATTAAACTTTTCTGAGAATGGTACTCCTCTGATACTGCTTGGTGACTTCATCATCCACCCAAACAACTCGGCGCACTCTTGCATACTTGCCTCATACAACATCAGGACAATTAGACCCCTCCTTTCAGATCAAGCCGCACAACTCCTTGTCCAAGCTCTTGTTCTTTCCAGACTGGGCTATTGTAATACTCTCTTGGTGGGCCTTCCCGCATGTACTACAGTATTAAGCATCAGCAACTGATCCAGAACGCAGCAGTACGAGTGGTCAACAGTATTGGGCATGTTACTTTAAAAAAGTGATTAGTTACAGTTAAGTAATTAGTTATTATTAGTAATGGCTCTCACTTCTACCAAGATTCGTTTTGTTTGGTCTAAGTCGGCAGAGGAGGCGTTCGAGCGCTTAAAGACACTGTTCACCTCTGCGCCCATCCTCTCCACCCCTGATCCGTCCAGGCCCTTCATTGTTGAGGTGGGAGTGGGGGCTGTACTTTCCCAGCATTCACCAGTCGATGATCTAATTCACCCGTGCCCTTTTTTCTCCCATTGTCTTTCACCTGCGGAGCGTAATTATGATGTTGGCAATCGCAAGCTTTAAGCGGTGCGCCTTGCGCTTGGCGAATGGCATCATTGGCTGGAAGGAGCCAACCACCCTTTTGTCGTTTGGACCGATCATCGCAATTTAACTTATCTTAGTTCCTCTAAGTGTCTTAATGCACGACAGGCTCTGTGGGCTTTGTTCTTCGGGCATTTCAATTTTACTATATCTTATTGTCCCATAAGAATGTCACGTCAGTTCGGTTAATTCGGGGACAGCTCCTCTTGTGAGCCCATCTTACCCAAGTAAGTGTGATAGGAGCTGTGATCTGGGAAATCGAGCAATGAGTTAAAAGAGCACTTTCTCGTGTTTCTATTCCACCCGATTACCCCTCTAACCGCTTGTTCGTTCCAAGGTCCCTGCGTCAATCTGTTCTATGCTGGGGCCATTTCTCTAATTTAGCTACGCATCCTGGCGTCACTGGCACGCTTTCGTTTATTTGTCAGTGGTTCTGGTGGCCCAGACCAACCTCCGACATCTGCCGGTTCGTCAGATCTTGTCATGTTTGCGCCCAGACCAGGTAACTCCCTGCCAGCAGGGTTACTGCATCCGCTTCCCATTCCATCGCGCTAGACTTTGGGATTACCACCATCCAGAGGTGATTCCATAACTCTAACCGGCGAAGACCGTTTTTCTAAGGTGGCTCATTTTATTCCCCTACCAAAACTTCCCTCCGCCAGAGAAACTGCTCTCACTGTGTTTGACTCTGTCTTTAAGATTCACAGACTGCCCACTGATATCGTTTCAGATAGGGGCCCTCAATTTATATCTCAGGTCTGAAGGGAATTCTGCCGTCAGATTGGTTCTACTATCAGCCTGTCATCAGGATTCCATCCTCAGACTAATGGTTAAGCTGAACACACTAATTAGACTCTCGAACGGTAACTTCGCACCTTAGTCGCTCATAACCCTTCCATCTGGTGAGATCAGCTCGTCTGGGCAGAATATGCCTACAACACTGCTCCTCCATCTGCTATTACCATTTCAGTGTTGACTAGGCTACCAGCCGCCGCTATTTTCTGATCAAGAGAAAGAGGCTTCCGTTTCGTCAGTCCAGGCTTTTATGAGACGCTGCCGTCTCACCTGGAGGAGGGTACGCAAGTCGCTATTAAGATCACGTGAGCAGATGTGTTGAGCGAGGAGTGTGGTTTCGCTCTCCAGTCCTTTGGCTGGCCAGAGTGTCTGCTGTTTTTTCTTTTGGATGAACTGTTATGTTTGACGAACTTTGCTGTCCCTGTGGATTGGACTCCGCTTCTTGAGATTTGTGTTCTTTAAGCCATTGACGATTCACCACTGCACGCAGTGTGCGGCAGTCTGAATATTTGTTTCCTTTGGAGAATAAAACTCCTCTGAATCCACTAAATGTTTTCTAGTGTCTATCTGCCATCAGCCATGGCAAATAACATTATAATATCATATTGTGCTAATTGAGCATTATAATGCATTATAAGATAAAAGGCTGTATTGTTTTTGCCTCAATTTTTCATGATTTCACATCAACTCAAAGATGTTACCTGCTATACAGTAAAACTGCACATGTTAGAGTGGCCTTTTATTGTGGCCAGCCTAAGGCACTAATCATGCTGTCTAATCAGCATCTTGATATGCCACACCTGAGAGGTGGATGGATTATATTAACAAATATCGTTTATATGTTGCACATCATCTCTATGTTTTATGCAAGACTCTCTAGCTCTGTATCTTTCTTTGTACATGTGTGTCACGGTTCATGGGTTCACAATCTCATTCATGCCTGTTGTGTGCATGAATGAGTAGGTGTGGCTGAGTGTGGGTAACAAGCTAACTAGTTCCAGCTGTGGCTCGTTATCTATCACTGCTTAATGTAACACCTGTGCCTGTGTTTATGTGTTCTTGTCCATGTGCTCCGTGTTTGTTTACATTTTGTTCTCCCCATGTGCCTTACCTCATTTGTAACCCCGCCTTCCTCATCAATGATCATTCCTGTCCAGCCGTGTTCACAGATGTCCTGTATTGTCTCCCTGATTAGTCTTAGTATAAATTCACGCCCCATGTCTTTTATCTTTCTCGATCGTTAATGTATGTTTGTTGCTGCTCTCATGGTGTGCTTGATCAGTTCAGTCATGTCTTCTAATAAATGTTATTTGTAGAGTATCCCTGCCTTCCGAGTTTCCTTGTTCTCCGCTGAAGAGGGATCGTGGTTGCTTCAGCTCGTTACAGCTAACCTGTCCTGTCTTGGTCAGTTCCTCTGCCTTGCTGGCTGGCCGTTTGGAGTTCCGCTCCTTCAGTCTCTGTTTGGATTCCAGTATTTCCTGGCTGACTCTGTCCACTCCCTCCGGATGAGGTCCCAAGAGCTATCTCCATCCAGAAGTGCTCACTGTAGTCTCTGCGCTACTGTCCAGTATTTCCTGTCAGCTTCACGCTGCTTTGACTCCATGAACTTTGATTGATTGCCTTTTCTCAATAAATATTGAGACTGTATCTGCAAACTGTTTCCTCAGTTTTTTCACTCATCACAATGTGAGTCAAAGTGTTGGCAGCCCATGTGCCTTCACACTAAAGTTTATGGTACATCAAGTACAGGTACAGTATGTTAAACTGCATACCTATTAAGATGAACTGAACCAATAATAAATTTATAGTAATGCCGTAGTTTATTGTCAGTAACGGTAACAACGTTATCATTATTTTGGACTATGAACTTCCATTTGTTCACCACAAGATGTCATCATCCACCACATGGACTCTCACACTACACAGACTGTTACACATCACCCTGAACTTCATTCCCCATCATCCATTGCACCACTGCACACAGCTGTTACTAATCACTTACCTAAAAGCAATCACGCCTTCTATTTAACACCCACTAATTTCCAGCTCAGATCGCCATGTTTTGCCTAGCGTTTATCGGTCTACAATAGCTACAATATGGAGCCCTTCCATGAACCCTTAGTTAAATCTAGAGTGTAGTTTTGTTTTGCGTTCATCACTTACCTAGTAAAAGCTGTTCTACAGAGCCAGTTTCTAGTTTTTATTATTTTAGCCATCATCCATCATTGCTGGTTTTCCCATTAGTAGGCTATTGTACCTTGGATTAACAACGGTTAATCAGTAGTTTTGACAGAGATGGTATTGCATGATTCCTAGATAAGGGGATATAATAAAAATGAGTTGATGCCTGTGGCCTTGTGGGCAGTTCACCGACACATAGTGCCATTGCGCTTCCGGGCATTCCGAGTTTGTGTTCTGGCTTGCAGACCTTTCACTTTTGAACCTAGAATTTTTAGAGAGACAGCGAGACAGACGGGAGCTCCCTCAAGTTAATTTCTTATTTTTCAATCACAAATCTGTTTTATAAACCATCATTTTCATTTCTTATAACATGTGAAAATATTCCCTGTTGTATTTTACAACTAAAACAACCGGATTGCTTTGTTATCACTATTTTAGTTTTGATTTCCTGACTTCGCTAGCTTATAGCCCGTTAGCAGCACCAGCGTGGTTGCCGCTAATCTTGTTTGCATTGTTTACACACTATCTACACACATTACCATTTTTACCATTGCAGGTGAGGACACGTTCGAGCTGCACCTCCCCGGTAAGTCTACAGCGCTATACTAACACTCTGACCACCTCCACTCTGCGTGCTTCTCTGCATAGGTCCCGTGCACCCTGGACGCGATCTTCCCAAATGTCCTTCACTCCAGCGCTGGGACACCATGAGCCCTGGGTGCAGCAGCAGCAGAAGACGTGAGCCAGGCCCTGGTCGAGGACATCGCCCCCTCCGGTCTTCTGAAGGAGGTTCTGAAGAGGGACTTCAACAGCCTGATCGAGACACGTCCGCAGTTACCAGCACGTCGCTCGTGACCAGGATCATCGTGTCAGGACCACTTCCCACGTATCGAAGTGGGCATGAAAGGTTCAGTAGACTTCTTGCTCTAAATGAATGGTTATTGACATGGTGTAAAGAACAGAAACTGCTCTTTGTTAATATTCAGAGTCCTTTCTGGGAACGTCCTAGGCTTTTCCATGCTGATGGCCTGTACCCCAGCAGAGTCGGAGTGGAACTGCTGTTGGACAACATCTCCAGGACGCTATGCTCCATTTGACTAGTAAGTACATTCTCAAATGATTGCTACGATGGCTTTTGTTCTGAATTCTTAAATGATAGTACTTGCACTGTCCAGTGTATAAAGTCTGTGTCTGTTTCCCGAATAGTGAGGTCAAAACATAAATTTCATGCAGGATTAGAAAAAATCTGATCGTAATTAAACCAGAAAAAAACAAAATACATGAACAGAAACCATTTTTAAAACTTGGGCTCCTAAACATTAGATCACCTGCACCCAAAGCAGTTATTGTGAATGAAATTATCACAGATAATAGTTTTGATGTACTCTGCTTAACCGAAACCTGGCTAAAACCTAATGATTATAATGGTCTATATGGGTCTACTCCACCAAACTACTATTACAACCATGAGCCCCATCAGAGTGGTGGTGGTGGTGGTGTTGCAACAATATGCAATGATATTGTCAATGTTACTCAAAAAACAGGATACAGGTTTAATTCATTTGAAATACTTTTGCTTAATGTTACCAAGACAGATATGCAAAAGAAATCTCTTGTCTTAGCTACTGTGTATAGACCACCAGGGCCATTTACAGATTTCCTAAAATAATTTGCAGAATTCCTTTCCAAACTGTTGGTTAATTTTGATAAAGCGCTAATTGTTGGGGATTTTAACATTCATGTTGATAGTAAAAATGATGCGTTAGGACTTGCATTTACTGACCTGATAAACTCTTTTGGAGTAAAGCAAAATGTCACTGAGCCCACTCATCGTTTTAATTATACACTAATTGATCTTACTGATATAGATATCGTACCTTAAAGCAATGATCTTTCTCACAATTTCCTTGTATCGTCCTTGCTGCGTATTTCTGATATTAACTATATGTCTCCATGTTATCGTCTAGGAAGAACTTTGTTCCAGCCACCACACAAATTACCTGCCTGATTTATCTCAACTGATTTGTGTAACACTTAATACACTGGATCTAGACAAAATGACTAGCAATATGGGCACCATCTTCTCCAATACGTTAGAAGCTGTTGCCCCCAAAAAGTTAGAGTAAAACGTATTGCGCTATGGTACAACAGTAATACCTATTCTCTCAAGAAAAAAACTCATAAACTTGAGCGCAAATGGAGAAAAACTTGGAGGTTTTTAGAATTGCATGAAAAAACGGTATGTCCAGAAATACAGACAGGCTTTAAAAGCTGCTACGGCCAAGCATATCCGCAAACTCATAGAAAATAACCAAAACAATCCAAGTCAACCACTCAAGCTGGCGGTTATTAAGCCTCTTATTAAGAAACCACAACTAGACCCTAGTGAACTGGCAAAATACAGACCCATTTCTTTTCTTTCGTTTATGTCTAAAATTTTAGAGAAAGTTGTATCTGCTCAACTGTGCTCATTCTTGCAAATGAACAATATCTATGTCTCAGGTTTTAGGCCCCATCACAGCACAGAAACTATGCTTGTTAAAATAACCAATGACTTGCTTCTTGCATCAGACCAAGGTTGCATCTTATTGCTAGTTTTACTTGATCTTAGTGCTGCGTTCGACACTAAAGATCATGACATACTAATAGGTCGATTACAAAATTATACAGGTATCCAAGGGCAGGCTTTAAAGGTGCCATAGAATGATTTGAGAGAATATTTTAAATTGTTCTCTGATATGTACATAGAAGGTATGTAGCT
>JAUMHG010000031.1:202453-219152 GCA_032359395.1 Enteromius anoplus
ACAGATATGTGAACAGACTTTGAGTCAATCCTGAAAATAGATTCTGTTCAACAAGTGAAACCTCTACATAATACCTGGTATTTCAGTGTTGGCTGCTTCTTTTCAAGAAAAATAAAAGCTTGTTTTACCAGAGAATATGTGCTGCAAGTGTCTAATCACTAAAAAACAAACAACAAAACATATGTGAGAATGCTAATATCGGTATATGTAGGGTATGTATTTATATAGAGTGATTTTGTAGTCATAGACCAACGCACACTTTGTATTATCATAAAAGAGCATTTTACAGAATATCCAAGATTTTATTATCATTGTTTAGGACATTAAACATCTGTAGATATATATTTATAAAATAAATTTGTGAACAGGGTATCAATACTAAACATTTTAAGACTACCAGGATTCATCATTCACTAATATTACTTTAATATTGTAATGTTTTATATTATACATCGTAAGAAATGGAAGTCTGTCAATGGAGTGCCTGCCAGATTCAAATCGTTTTGCTGGGTTTCAGGCATTTTAGTCAGGAATTATAGTATAGTAGTACATTGTAAATGTGTTCAGGTTTATGCCACAATATGTGAACTAAAGCAAAAAATAAAGAAACATTACTTACTTGTTATAACGATCTGCTCCGTGGGACGTGTTTTAATCTGATCATCACGGAGACAGAGACAGCAGAGACACACCCTGTTAATTTTCTTTATTTATCAAAAGCAGAATGTTTTGTTGATATTGTGAGTGTATTAAAAAAAATAGACACTTTACAGATTTAAATGCTGTATTACTCTTATATGTGCGATCATATATGACAGAGCAGTTTCAGTTTTTTTCTCTGACATCTGAAAAAAGCTGAGTGCTTCCGCCGGCGGGAGAGCTGACTTCAGACCATTAACACTGGATTCATTTAATTTAGACTGCGTAGTAACAATCTGTATTGTGAAAAGTACTATGAAAGTAAATGTGCTTCAGTCCTCAGGCTAAAATAGTCACGTGTTTACTGACTTTAACTCATGAACAGAAACATATAGTCTTTTTCAGCCACATTGGAAATGAGATGTTAGCATAGTGTGCTCATGAGAAAAAGTCAAAATGCTCAACACCAGTAAGTGCAAAATATTTAAATGCTCTAACCAGTATTCTGACATTCCAGTGTGAATATGATGACCTTGATTACCATTCATTACTAGCACTGATTACAACTGAGCTTTTACAGAAGACTGGAAATCAATTTGTTTCAGAAATAATTGTTTATCAAAATACATTTATTCCCTTGAAATTAGAGCATGCTTTGACTTCCAAGAAGGATATGCTTTCTGCTGTCCTAGAAAACAATTGCACTGATAAATCAAACTCCAACACTACAAGCTACACTCGAGACGTCCAGAGAACTAAATACAGAAGAATTTCTTTAAAAGCATGCAGCAAGGATTGAATAATAGAGCGAAGTGCAGGACATTAAAGAAAACAAAGCTATTGTCTCACATTTTAATACAAAATATGAAAGCCGAGATGAAAACCAGTTAGAAACTAACCTCTGTTAACATCAGACAGAGCTGATTTTAACTTTGGTTGAAAATATCCATTACATTTTGACGATATTTGGTATAGACGGTTCAACACAGTCTCACGACCAATTCGTACGTATTTGTACGAGGTGCCAAATTTGTGCTAATTCATACTAATTAGATTTTGTACGATTTGCATGTATCGTGACGATACATATCCATGTTTGCAGGACTCACGACAGCTTAAGTAGAAAACAGAAGACAACTACTTAATGCAGAGAGGAGAGAGAACTTTACATCTGCCTGCATTGATGAGCGTGCTCTCTCACACCAGAACAACTGAAGCAATGTGCAGGATCTGATTAAAAACACTTTAATCCTGTCGATTCACTATAATGCTAAACGGATAAATACATCTACAGTAAATGCCACTTCAGATGAAGCTTCTGATTTTATAAATTAGTCCAAATAAATGAATAACAAGATATTACATGAAAGATTTCACTTACAATTAAAGACAGCTCAAACAAGCTGCACAATCAATCTTTTTTTATTATTTTTTATCTTGATCATGATTTCTGCTTCTCTTGATTTAATCTTAACCATCTGTGATATTTACCCACTGGTTATTTATCCTGAAAATCTTTTGTTTTAATTTATCATCTGTGTTATGCCATGTTGGTAACGAGCCTCTACAGTTTAAAGGGTAAATACTGGCTGTATATAGAAATGTTAATTTCTGCCACAGCTGTGAACTAATCACTGCACATGATATGAAGAATATGAACAATTCAGGAGTCAGCTGTCCACGAAAACACTACACTCAGAAAAATAGTGAGAATTTTTTGTAAGCATGGGACAAGTTAATATTCCTTACTATCGGATGAAAGCCTGAGCTGTAGTTGTGTGTATCACTTTCTCCTAAACAACCCAGCATTAGAAACAACACTAGATTTCATTCTCAGAAAAAATTCTCACTACATTTTTAAAAATAAATCCAATGTCTTTATTTATTTAAAAACTTTTTTATGGAGCGATGGGGCTGTATGAAGTATTGCATATACTGTATTTGTGCTGTTCTGAACACAGAATATGGAAGGAAGCATATTTCTGTGCCCTCCGGAGCTTAAGAGCATCTAGTGAGGCATGATGCTTCCTGACTTGTTTGATAGATGACTGCTAACACAACATTAAACCAAAATCAGAAAGATCAGCATTGTTGGATTTCAAAGAAACGAACAACACTTGTTTATTCCTCCACTCATAATTCAGCAGCTAGGCTCTGAACATGACTGTTGACAATCCATCTATCTGCCATCAGGAGCTCCTCAGCAAACACCCTTCCATCTAAACGTACATTTGGGTTACAAAAGAACAATGATGCCAAGCGTGATGAACGGCGCTGTCTGAAGTCACAGCCTGCAGTTCATGAAATCTGCAGGAGAAACCAATCAATACATCAACATACTTCACATTCTGTCTGACTTTAATGGGTTCTAAATGACAAATGGCACCGAAGGCACTGAAAACACATGCTCGGCTGACAAGAAGGACCTCAAAGGATCTGGACTGTCACCGCTAGCAGCATCAAGGCTGATCCAGTCCCTCGTGGTTTGTTTTCATGCGAGAAGATCACCGGGGACATGTTGTTCCTTCAGCAAGAATCAGAGTCCTTCCAGTCTCACTGTTTCAGAGGAAAAACACATTTATGGTTTCAGCTGCACACCTGAAACACCTGTGTGAGTTTAGCTAAACACATGGATACAAAGAGGAATATTCAGTGCTAGATTCAGTGATTTTTAATGAATTCTGATAAAACAGAAAATTGGAATAGCCTTTCTGATAACGGTCAGACTCACTGTAAATAGATTAAATGCATCAATTCAGCCAAGCACTCACAAAACACTTCTCATGAACGAACCCCTTACCCTATGCAGAGAAAAAATACAGCGTATTTGAAATACATATTTGATTAATCAGAAGCTATTTCAATTCTTTTAAAATCTGCAGAATAAATGACATAATGATTCTAGTTTTATAATCATTCCTACTACTGATGAATTACAGAAGCACCAAACAAATGAATCTCTGCATATGCTGAATTACACTGTACCATCAGAAAGAGCATGAGGTTAGCATGCTGGGCCACCTGGACCAAAAAATGCCAGGGCCGATTTTTCGTCCCAGTCCAGCCCTGACCATATTTCTGCTAATCATGTCATCTTTTACTGTACATTTCCTCATGTGTTGTTCTTCAGAGCTTTGAAGAATGTTGGTAATCAAACCATTTTAGTTAAGTTCTTCTTCCGCTCTACACACAAAAATACTGAGGCATTTCTTAAAATATCTACATTTATACATAAAAGCAGTGACGTTATACAGATTTGGAACGACATGAAGGGAAGTGAAGGCTGAGCCTTTTATATCGTGCTAGTCAGCTGTATAAAAAAAATTGTAGTTACTGTTATTTAATCGAAACAACTCAACTGCAGTTTGATTGATATTAACTGGAATGCAGGAGAAAAAATATATATAATTTATAAATATGAAAATATAATATATAAATATTTTAAATGAAGTAAAAAAAAATTAAGTTTTTTGCAAATTATGTTAGTATTCAAGTGCTCATCAAACAGCTGTGTCATCAGATGTCAAACTCATTTATAATTATTTTTCATACTGTCACAGTGATGACACGAGGAAACGTGCAGATCCATTTGTAAGCTTTATTTAAGTCACACAGAGTAAACACGGCGTCGAAAACAGGCAGAGTCAAACAATGGCGAGCGGGAACATCAGAGGCTGAGACAAGAGAATAATCCAGAGAGGGTAGCGTAGGTCGGCAACGATAAATCCAAACAACGAAACATAGGGAAACACGGAGAGACACGAATGGCTTGACAACGGGGAAAAACAGAAGTAAATCCAACATTGACGAGCTAGCACATTCAGCTGATCATTACATAGCCCCCCCCCCCTTTTAGACGCCCCAAACTTAAGAGCTGATGGGAACACCCACCAGGGCGGGGCAGACGTTGGAGAAGTCCACTTGGGCGGAGCAGACGACGGAGACGCCCTCCAGGGCGGAGCAGGCGGCGGGAGTGCCCACTTGGGCAGACCAGACAGTTCTAGTGTCCTCCAGCACGGTGCAGATGGCGGGGATGCCCACCTGAGCCGACCAGACTGCAACCGTGCCCTCCAGGGCCAACCAGACAGTTTGAGTGCCCTCCAGGGCAGAGCAGACCCTGTAGTACCCTCCGAGGCAGACCCATCTGCGACGACGCCCTCCTGGATCGAACCATCAGTGAAGACGATCTCCTGGGTGGCACTGACGGTTGGGATGCCCTCCGGAGCTGACCATGCAGTGAGGACGACCTCCAGGGTCGAGCAGGCTGCGACAGCGCCCTCCTGAGCTGAACAGGTAGACATGGCGCCCTCGGGGCCCACACAGACAGTGAACACTCCCTCCTGCAACCAACAGTCAGTGATAACACCCTTCTAGACCGACTAGACTGTGAATGCGCCCTCTGAGACCAGACAGATACTGAATGCACCCTCTTGAGCTGAACAGACTGATTTTTCGCCCTCCTGCAAACAACAGTCCATGATATCGCCCTTTCAACCTGACCAAACAGCGGTTCGGAGACCTCTATGGGTTGTGCAACCACCAACTGAATCTCTGGAGATTCTACGACCAGAATCGACATCTCCAGAGATTGTGCAGCCACTGGTGGACCCAATGGGATCTATGAGCCACACACGGGTACCGCCGGCCTGGGCCACCATGGATCCAGATCACAGACTGGGTCTGGCGGATCTGGCCACTCGAAGACCAAATCGCAGACCTCCATCTCTGAACACCCGGGAGTGAGACCCCGAACATGCGGACTATGTACCGCGAGGACCTGCTGCTTGCCTATCTGCGTGACCGGAACAGACTGGTTTGAACACGGCCCCTCGTACCACGTGACGGGAATGGTATCCGATACAGACTGGCCGGGAATCGTGAGGGCCTTCGACAGCTCGTCAGGCTACCTAACTGGGACAAACTGGACAAGAACCAGCACTCCTGGCTGTATAACCGGGACCAACTGAGCTTTACATGGCTCGCTACAACGTGAAACGGGGCTAGGACCCGTTATTTGTGGGTTAATGACCACGAGTCTTTTTGACGGCTTTGGCAACCCCAATGCCGGGTTGGAAATCGTGAGGGATTTCGGCGGCGCTGGCATCCCAAATGACGAGTTAGTGTTCGGTGACTCTGCCGCCATTTTGAATGCCAGTTCAAATATCTCCTGGATTCTACGGTGTCCGGAAAAGAAATCAATGGAGGTGGAATCGGGATCGCGGGAGCTTTACTCGGTGATATGTGCCGCGAAACCGAAACCACCTCCAGTTGCTCGGCGGAACGGCGCGATGTCGGGGGCGGACTGCGCCGGATGGCCAAACGTGAATCCAGAGAGGGTAGCGTGGGTCGGCAATGGTAAATCCAAACAACGAACATCCAACATTGACGAGCGAATTCACACACAGACAACCGGAACTTGAATACACATAAGAATTAGGTCAGTGGGTGGAGATAGAATCAACAACTATGGCAACATACAAGGGGGTGGAGACATGAGTTCATAGATAAGAAAGTCCAGGCATAATAACAAACATAAAACATGGAGAGTTCGCTGGGCGCTGGAGTGCCATCCAGAGCCGGGCTGGCACATCCAGCTGATCATTATACATACAAAGACTTCACATATTTCACTGGCAAACATATGATGATATTTCTCTGACTACCTTAAATAATGTATTGAATATGCCACAAAAAATGAAACCTTGTTAAACTAGCTCTAGTCCTGGTCTTTCTCTGAATCCTGTGCACCTGAAAAAAACAAAACAAAAAAAACACATCCAGATGGACTGATAAACCTCTGTGCTGTCTCAGTCATAAACTACAACAAAGTCAAAAGATAATCATATTCCTACTTATTGTATCTATTAAAATAAAATGCATGTCCTGCAGTGCAGGCTTGTGGGTTTTATATGATGTGGCAATAAACAATTAAATTACAATAGTCCAGGTCACCTCAGTTCCATCAGTTATAGAGTTCATTAACACTTGTAACTCTGACAGATTTATCCAAAGTGATATTGCAAGATGGCTTTTCCTGAGAATCGAACCCATAACCCTGGTGTTGCTAGCACCATGATCTAATGTTTGAGCTGCAGGAAATCTGCCAATAAACGTCTCAAACCATTTTAGTTGTTCATCACACCATACTGTCTCAAAATGAAGCTGAGGAAAAAGAACAAAACAATTCTTCATCTAATCTGAAAAAGGGTAAAGTGAGCCATCCTTTCTGGCAGTTTTTACATCACAACAAACTGTTTTTTTTTTTTTGTTGTTGTTGTTGTTGTTTAATTGGCAATCATGAATTAAGTAAAGTGGGAGGACATGCTCTCCGCCACCGTCTGTCTCATTCGGGACTTTTAATTGGCTCGACTTGATGGGTCCTTCTGATAAGCGCAAACAATGCATTCAGATGATTGGCAACTCATTTGTTGCCATGTAATTAGTGAGAGAGCAGCATCGTCAGAGGCACAAATGTCTCCTTAAGGCTGCGCCACCTCAGCTTTAATCACTTCTGCTGTTTTTTTGTTTTTTTTTATTACATAGAAACACAATTCATAGCAACGGTTCAGTGCAGGCTGGTGATAAACATCATAACGGCACCTGGATGACTGATGGAGTGGGAAGATAAGCTCCAACTACCTAACAGCATCGATTTATGAATTCAGCTTCAGAGACAGATGAATATATGAATTGCATTATTACATGGATAACTGAGAACACATTAAGCCTGAGTGAAGTTTACATATAATGGCATTCTTGTTTCATTCAACTTTTGGTAAAGCTTAAAAAAAATCCTATTTTTTAAATGTGAGCAAAGGATGTGTTTGGTATCTTTCTGTTTGTGTTTTAAAAACAATGATCATGCCTTAATGATTTTATTAGTTAAGAAATTAAATATTTACTTTTCATTTAGTGAATTATACATATGTTTTGTCAGCCATACTCATGTTTTCATCTGAAGAAAAATCATGACATTTCTCTTCCAGCGCCTGACTCTTCTCTTGTATTTAATTAGCAAAATTAGCACAAAACATAATAATTAATTTGGGTTAAACTTTATTTTGTTCACAAGTTCACGCTTCCTCTTTGTAATAATAATAATAAATAGTATGCGAATTTGGCGCGCTGTCGGGGGCGAGCCGAGAGGACGGCGGACTCAGAGCCCTAGTGATTTGAACCCTAGCAAGGGCCGAGCTCGGTGTCTGGCTCGGACCCTGCCTGCCCCACCAAAATGGCAAAGGAGGACAGGGGCCTGTTCCATAAAACAAGTTTACCAAATAAGCCAGGCTTATGGTAGATAGTCTGACTTATTTTAATATAAATTAACTGCCAATAAGTCAGACTAACTGACATAAGCCTGACTTATTTGGTAAACTTGTTTTATGGAACAGGCCCCTGCAGCCAAATGCATAATTCGGTAACACTTTATTTTGATGGTCCCTTTTGAACAATCTGTTGACAATAAGTATCTTTGCATCTACATGTCAACTGACTCTCATTAGAATATTTGTACACTCTCTAATTAACATCTGCTAACTCTTTATTGTGATGGTCTCCCAAAAGACGCTCTGCTGACTATAAGTAACGTTGCAAGTACATATCAACTTATTCTAACCCTAACCCTACCAGTCTACTAATACTCTGCTAGCACTCTATTGAGAGTTAGTAGATATGTAGTTGCAATATTAGTTATAATCAACAGAATACGTTAAAGGGACCATCAAAATAAAGTGAAACCCATAATTCTCGTTAATTCACAACTACATGTCTACTCTCAGATTAGCCTGTTAGGGCAGAGCAGCAGGTAATCAGCGAGTGATCTGTGGATGGAGCAGTGGGCGGAGCAGTAAGTGATCAGCAGGCAATCAGTGGATGGAGCAGTGGGTGATCAGTTGGTGGAGCAGCAGGTGATTAGTGGGCAGAGCAGGGTATGACCAGCAGGGTTGAGCAGTGGGTGGAGCAGCAGGTGATCAGTGGGTGGAGCAGCAGGTGATTAGTGGGTGGAGCAGCGAGTGACCAGCAGGGTTAAGCAGTGGGCGATCAGTGGGCGGAGCAGTAGTTAACCAGGTGGATGGAGCAGTGGGCAGAACAGTGGGTGATCAGTGGGTGGAGCGGCAGGTATCAGCAGGTTATTAGTGGGCGGAGTAGTGAGGGATCAGCGGGGTTGAGCAGTGGTTGAGCAGTGGGTGATCAAAGGGCGGAGCAGTGGGTGATCAGCAGATGGAGCAGCGGGCAATCAATGGGTGATCAGCAGGCAATCAGTGGGTGGAGCAGTGAGTGATTAGCAGAAAGAGCAGCGGGCGATCAGCAGGTTCGAGAGGGTGGAGCAGTAAGTCTTTGATGTTGTTGTTGTTGTTGTGAAACGCTGCTCCTCCTCCTCATCTGAATATCACAGGCTGATGCCGGCCACTTGCTGTGTCTTTGTTTCTGTGATTAAAGCAGGTGTTCCCGAGGCTGGTGTTTGTTCTTGACAGCCTGCATTTACTCAGCTGTCAGTCGCTGTCAGGAGTTGGGAAGTGTTTGTTTCCGAGCCCCTGAAGATGCATCTGCTTTACATCAACTTAACCCAGCTAGGCAATGAATTGCTGAAGTTGCTTGCTCTATCTCGGGTAACTGCTTTTTTTAGTTTTATGATGAAGTACTTTCATGAGACTAACAGAGACTTGTTTAACAAGCAGCTAATGAGCAGAAAAGATTATGGCAGAAAAAGTTTTTTATATAGGAACTTTTTATTCTCTGTTGATGTTGCTCTACTAGTAAAGAAGGTGACCTGCACCTTATATATTACATATAAACTATAAAAATGCATACTGCACATTGTGGCTGTTGCATTGCTGTGAATTTATGCTGTTTTTATTGTAATACAGTAAATACTGTATAACAAACCAAAATCATCTTTGAAAGTAATGATTATTAAACCATTGATCAGAAAATGTCAAAGTCTTAATGGATGCAGGGAAATGTATTTTCTTTGTACAATCGGGTAACTACTTTTAATCTTTTGTTATTTTTAATGGCTTTCAAATATCTCTACATGGACTTAATCTCAGAGCTGGTGGATTTGGTTCAAAGATTAGAGCTCATTATTATTCAGAGTCTTAAACATTTTTTTTTTTTTTTAATGCACATGGAAAAATTCTGATGCTCACAAGCCACTGGCTACTGAGTGAATGGATCTGTGGTTACAAACATCAGTCAACACACATTTGTTTTGTCTTGTCGGAGATATCTGTGTTTGATTTCTGCTGGTTCTCTTCTGATCGGGACACTCTAGCACTGAACCCAAGACTGAAATCTCTGCCGGACATTAAGCAGCACATCTTCATCCTTAACTCAAGTACAACTTGCCAGTAACTCAAGTGAAAAATTAATAAGGCAAAATTGCCCTCAGTGGTTAATTAGCTATGATCGTGCTGTTCGGCTGTTGGTGGCATTTCTTCTTAATTAGAGCAAATATTTTAAATCCCAAAGGATGAGAAAGCATCAAAGGTTTGTTACCCTTGGCATTTAGCAGGAAGGTGAGCTTTTGTCTTAGTGTGAAAGTGGGCCACTGTCCTCTTCTGAAAAACAACTAATCAAACCAGCTTAGCATCAGCTCGACATCAAAGACTCCGGGAAATAATTTATTACCTGATTTCAGCAGAAACCTCACAATCATTTCTCCAGTCTGATTAGCATCTGAACTGTTCAGAATAAAATCTGATGTGAAAGGCTTTTCTTGTAAGTTTTGTTTTATTTTTTCTGTCCTGGTAAGCCCAGCTGCCTGTGTCCCAAACAAACGTTCAGAGCTTAGGAGTCACATCAAGAGTGCTGGGAGTAACGCATTACAAAAGTAATACATTACAGTAATATATTACTTTTTGCTGTAATGCAGTAGTGTAAGGCATTACTTATCAAGTTTCAGTAATATTTTACTCGGTACATGTTCAGTAATGCTTGCGTTACAACACACTCTTAGCCGAAATTTTTATTGTTCAAAAAAACAGCAAGACACAAGATATCAACGTATAAAAAATGCCGCAAGCTGTATTTTCTGTTTGTGGTCAGTTATTATTCGTGTGTGCTGTACAGGTTTGTAAATGAATCCTAAAGGACAGCTTCTAATATATACAGTATGTGTGGAGCGATTTATTAAATTGATCTCACTCTCGCTGGGGTAGTAACCTTGTATGTGTGATGTGGTCAGGTGAAGGCGTATTTATGGCAGGTTTTACAGAAGTGTTGCGAGGCAACTGGCCCAACAGTGGAAAGAGTGGCATGATTTCGTCCTCTGTGTTCCAGGTCTGTCCGGCTCACACTGGCCAGTGGCCCGACTATGTCTTTTTTTCCTTCTACCAAAACAGCTTATACTGTTTCATCTAATAAAACAGTTCAGTTTTGTGTGTAATGACAAAATAATTATATTTTGTTTATTTATTTTTTTTTATTAAGTTAATTTAGAAAAATGCTTTTGTTCATTAAATATACATTTTCGTTGTTTTTTTTTAAAGTAACAACAAAGTTGCCAGCAGCAGCCAGTGCTGATCATAAACTATGTTTGATCAATTTAACCTTTTCAAATCATCACAACTTTCCTAAAATGCAATAAAAACATGTCAAGCATATAACAATGTTTAAACGTTAAAGCACCTCCAGTGGAAACTAAATGGCCTGTCAAACGCTGTCATATTACTCATATAGTCATATAGTATTACATCATTCAGAACTGTAAAAGGGTGCACAGACAATATCTTGAACAGGAGCGCTTTACAAAAATTAACCGAAACTCAGCAAAAAAGACATAAATACAAAAAAGCTTTAAATGACACTTAACAACAACAACAAAAATCTAAAACAAAAACTCTTTCATTATAATTTGAATCCATAAAGATGACTTAAGGTGCATCAGAGGAGATGGCGAGTCAGGAAATATATCAGGTATATTTGTGACACGGACACAGAAAACACTAAAAAACATAAAATATCTTCCTACTATTTTCCTCTGACATATTCCTGGTAATTAGGCTACTTGTGCTGATGCTGTGACAAGCTTTAGCCTTTTGCGTGTATTTGAATGCAGCACTCTTCAGCTGTGCTGACGGCACGCTCTCTGTATTTTGGTGAAAGTAACTCAAAAGTAATAGAAGAGTCATGTAACGCATTACAATTTTGAATCAGTAATATTGTAATGTATGGCATTACTTATAACAGTTATATACTGTTATATATACTGTTAATTTATAACAGTAACAAGTAATTTATAATGTATTACAGTTTGGAAGTAACTTGCACAACACTGCACATCAACAATGACAAGATCAGGCTGTTTTTAATACTCAAGTTTCATTTCCAGATTGAGTTCGTCTAGAGTCACGAGTAATCAATGCCAATATCACAAACTTGTTCACAAAGTATTTTTTAAACTGTACAATCATAAAATCTGTTGGGTGTCCACCATTTTTCCACCATAAGGGTGTGGAACTGTAGATGTGGAAAATAAAATGTGCAGTTCTGCAATTAAAATGAATCAAGTTTAACACTTTTAAAAGGAGTCATAAGGAAAGACTCACATTCTATCTATAAAACCGTCCTATGGCATAAACATACTGCCATAACACCAACTGTTTTATTTTTCTTATGTTGGTGAATAGGCTTTTGTTCTCAGAGAATGGCATTGTCTGATTCTTGTTATAAATTCTGAGAAAAAAAGTGCACTCAACAAAAATCAATTATTCAAGAGTTTATTGTGAGGGAAAGAAAATATGTTAGTTCTAACATTGACACGAGATTCTTATAAGGAGAGAGACACTGCTCTTACTGTAAATAAAGTCATAATGCTTTACAATTATTCCCTCTTTTTCTAAATTCTCATAGTCACAAATGGGGCTCAGCAAAACAATTAATAATAATAAATTACCAAAAAGAAAGAAGCAAAAAATGTGATGAACTGCTCCTACATTGTCAATGTATTACATACTGTACCTAAAAGTACACAGACCTACTGATATTGATGTATATTCCCTAATTGTTTTTAATTCATTTATTTTTCTTAATTGTATTAAAATGTTATTTTTTTGTCTCTTGTGTTATATGCGCCCCCTCTTGCATGTTTGCACACACTTGATATTTATTAATAAAGCTCATTTTGTTGATTCCGATGCTAAACTCATGCAGTGAATGATGGCAAACGTGTTAGAGATGCTCAGTTGGAATAACACTGCTGCCCTCTGGTGCACATCTTTATTAACACAATCTATCTCTCTTCACACAGCGTCACATAAAATATCTGTTATACCTACATTTATTTCTTAAATTAGACAAATGAACATGACATGGACTGGGTTATACATTTTAATTCCTAACACTTTAAATGGCAAACTTTAATGGGCTGTAAAGCCTTATTCACTTATTCACAATGTGAGTGTGATTTGATCCTCCACATCAGCAACTTTTAAAAACATACAAGTAAATGTTTGTTAAACTAAATAAACTGATTTTGGAAAAAAGCTTGATGTATGAAGTCTGAGTTGTCCTGTGATGATGATGAGAAGACTGTTCTCGCTCAATGTGCTTCAGTAACAGAAGACTATGAGACTTCTGGACATGCTGACCTGCTGAACATCGCCGAGGTCAACCATCTACAACAGTCTGAAGTACAGAGAAGGTCCATCCTCTCTGATTCTTTCAGTCCGTCAAGTTACGCCTGGTATATGTGTTCCATCAATAAGTCCCATAATTTGAGGACTGCAATACAGACCTCTGTGATGTACATGCAAATTAATATTTGAACCGACCCTATGTGTAGAGCAGGGGTCTCCAACCCTGCTCCAGGAGAGCTACCGCCCTGCCAATCTTAGCTCCAACCATGCTCCAACACACCTGTCTGTAATTATCAAGTAACCCAGAACACCTTGATTTGCTGCTTCAGGTGTCTTTGATTGGGGTTGGAGCTGAAATCTGCAGGACGGTAGCTCTCCAGGAGCAGGGTTGGTGACCTCTAGAGTATACATGAACAATACTTTCAGAATCTGCAATCAGATTGAATTCATTTGTTTTGGCAAAAATATGTGCACTTAAAGGAGCAGTGTGTAATATTTAGGAGAATTTATTGGCAGAAACGCAATATATCTGTCACGAGCTCGCTGAGGTGACGTCGCGATCTCGCTTCTCAGCGGGAACACGGAGACTGGGAGGCAGGAGATTCAAAGAAAAACTGGAATATTTATTAAACGACATAGAAGCTGACAAACTCTCGAGAACAAAGCAGACAGTCACAGAAACGAACGTATAACTTTAACAATCGACAAAGATACAAAACATGGGGCGTGAATGTATACAAGGACTAATGCATGACACCTGGACAGACACGGCTGGGAATGAATGAACATTGATGAGGAAGGCGGGGGTTAAAAATGAGGCAAAGACATGAGGAATCAGGTAAATAAACACACTGGAACACATGGCACAAGACATAAACAAAACCACAAGCGAAAGACAATGACAAGACTCGCCTACGGCGTTACAATAACATACAAAACTATGTTTTCAGAGGTGTGTAAAGACCTTACATAATACGTCGTTATGATTTTATAACCTTACAACGAGCAATTTATATCTGCATACACCCCGGGTCTGCTTACATGGAAGTCGCAAATTAGTGCCGCCATGTTTCTATAGTAGCCCTAAACAGACAAATTTTGACAGAACGCGTTTCGTCAGTCCGTTGTTTGGCTTCTTCTATGGTGTTTTGAGAGGCGGCTCGTGTCGTTACCACGTTGAAATGTGCAGGAAGAAGTAATAGTGGTTGTATTACAGTAGCAATTAAGTCAGTAGTGTTTTTGTGGTGGAAGTAAGAGGAGTAAATTTCATTTTTTTAAGTAAATTTAAAAAAGGGGGGGGGAAATGCAGGGTCATGCGGATTATGCGAATAACCGGCAGAGCGTCAGTCTCCGTCAGTAAAAAAAAAGAAAACTTTATGCAGACAGACAACGGCAGAAAAGCTGGATACATTTTGGTGTGGCTTTTTCAAGATAGAAGGTGTTTATGCGGGAGAAATGGTTTCAAAGCCACACCGAAGTTGCCTGTTTTCTGCTGGACCGGTAAGTTAGTCCAATATTAGCAATCATAGTGAAAACTGTTGTTTGTTAGCTTTAGTTGCAATATGGAAATAACCGCAGAGACAAGTATCGGTTTATTCCTTGTCAGTGTTGAAAAATATGCCTTGGATTGTAATTTAATGTAACAGGACTGAGAAATGTAGTTAAACTAATTGCGTCACCACTTGCAGAGACGCTACTGCCAAACGAAAAGAAAATGACATCACTGTCAGGTGTAACAACAACGACATTTTTGTCCTGTATCAGCTTCCGTAGCTTCTGTATGCGTTTCGAAATGGCGGGGTGAGCGGACTTAGCCGTTTGGTGAATTTTTAATCCTAACCACTAGATGCCGCTAAAAATTACACACTGCACCTTTAAGCATTCCTAAACATTGACATAAGCACTTAATATATAAGAATTTAACAAAATACACCTTATAATACTAATACTTCGCCATGATAAACATGCAATATAAAATAATATATATGAAAAAGATTAGACAAATACCTGTACATAATCAAACTTCACATATTACTCACCCAATGTAAAGTAGTTGTAGCTACTGTATGTAGCTTAATCTGGGCCTTTATTGACAAAATATTTCATCTTACCACCAAGAGTTATCTGCACATCCTAATTTTGTCAAGTGCGATGTGTTCCTAGATCAACATATTTTATTGACCCTGGAACAACATTTTTAAGCAAATACTGTATAGTCTTTACACCTCTACCCATGAGAAGTGCCTAAAATCATATAAAGTAGATAGATGACTGACACTGATGTACAAACACCAAACACGTACTCTCTGGCGAACGATTGGCCACTACCCGAAACACACGGCGACTGCAACTCTGTAGACACGCTCTCCGTGTCAGGGCTCTGAACGCGGCCTATTGCTGACCGCGTACCAAGCGGAATTACAGGACGAAGCATGTACCACACCAGGTCAGACGCAACGGGAAGAGATCTGTGTCGTGACAGATCTGTCTCTGCGGCTTCAGAGGTGCGTGGTGCAAGCCGCAGGTAAGGCCATGGCCACAGTGGTCATCCGAGAGTGAGAACGCTGGCTCAACTTGGCGTATCTTTCTGACAAAGAGAAAGAAGTCATTCTGGATGCACCAGTGGTCGCAGAGGACATTTTTGGCTTGGCTCTAACCCTGATGCAAAAGAAGTGCGAGGAAAAGAAGAGGGATGACGAGGCTTTACAGCTCTGTATGCCTAGGAAGTAGTTATGTGCATCTCCATAACTGATGCCGATGCGATACGCAACTCGATGCATAGCCAACGCTATGATACATTAAAGATACATGAAGCAGCTAGCAGTGCGACACGATACACCCCTGTTACGATGTAGTGCAATCTGAATTCGATTCGCTTCAACACGATTCTATGCAGTATGATGCAATGAAACAATAATGCAGGTATACAGGTATTGGAAGCCCTCGTTCTCTGTAACGCTGATTGTCTTTGCAGATAAAAATGGCGATTGCGTTATTTATTACCTTGGAACGAGCAGAACTGTTAAGCAGCGGCGATTAAAAAAAAGTTTTGATCGTTTGCTCACCCGGCATCCCGCTATCAGGGTCAGCTGAATTCGAGTGAGAGGAGGAGTTTCCAAACGCACACCGTGTCGGCGCTTCAAGTGTGTGGTCAGATTCATCGTGCTGCCTGTGTATTTTATAGTGGACATATTTTTCAAATTCCACTTTCTAAATAATGAAAGTATAGTAAAATAATTAAAAAATAATTATAAAGAAATAAATCGCATCGTTAACTTTTTAAGCCGATGCACCGAGCGAATCAGGGAATCTTCCCATCCCTACTAGGAAGGCACAGACTGCACCCCCTCCACCACCCCGGCACACCTTCGCACAAGTCAGACAGTTATCGCATTCCCAGACAGCGAGTAGCCTATCGCTGCAACCTGGAGGATTAGACATGGATATCCAACAGCCATCTTGCATGACGTCACGTCCGGATG
>JAUMHG010000031.1:223498-237256 GCA_032359395.1 Enteromius anoplus
AAGTAGGAAACGATGGTGTTTGAGACTCACCAGCATGTTATGTACATGTACTGAACTGTTATTATTCAACCATGCCACAGTAAACTCAGTTTTTCATTCTAGGGCACCTTTAAACATGTTTAACATCTGGGATCGTATGCTATTATACAGTGTTCATTCTTGATTACAAGAAAAATCGAGTTTGTTTTTGTCATGATCTATTTCTTTTCTTTCTTTTAAATTCATGAGTTAACACTGCAAAAAAATTAATGATTTAGTTTTTTCTGCATTTACAGAGAGTATAGCCTACATTATGTCAGTGATTAAAATAAGATCATCAAGTATTCTCAATAAAAGATTTAGTCTATAGGCCTGTCTATTTTCTACAGGCTAATTCAATTTTGATCTTCTTTTTGTAATGAGAACTCCAAGGCAACGTATTTTCTTCTATGATGAATATAGATATATATAATAACTTTGTGTTAAATGGTAAAGGAAATTAAATTACAGGTAATGTTTTGTTTTGTTTTGTTCTAAGCTCAGGACAATTCATTTTTAATACTTGTTTTTAGTCATATATGAAATTAATATATCGTTGACTAAATATTTAATAATAACTCTTTAAGGGAACTGAAAAGACACAGGCCTAGGTAATTAAACATGTCTACTCAACATCAGATTAACGCAAAACATATTGAAGACACATTTCTGTGACGTTTATTAACATCCCCAACATAGCAGGACCATCAAAGACTCCAATCTGCTCCACTCTTCAAGTGTCTCGAGTGTTTCTGATAGTCGTGTAGTGTCTCCAGCTTTATGCAGATCTCAGCTTGGGCTTCTGTTGATCTGTCTCTCAGGTAAGCTGGTGGCGATCGCCGTTACTGATGAGAAGGACCAGACGGAGCGAAGCAGCAGGTACTGAGAAGTGTTTGTGTGTCAGGTGATGCTCTGAGGTCTGTGTTTAACACATCCGTGTTTGTTCAGGTTGAAAGCTCTGATCCAGAGAGTTGCTACTGAACACCGCGATCAGTTCAACAGGTGAGAGTCGTCCTGCTTAATCCTCTTTATTCAGAGCATCAACTGTTAAACATAGTTTCCTGAAATTTTGTTATTGTTTTGTCCCAAAGAAATGATTCCCTTAAAGGAAAAAATGCACATGGTTTGTGAGTTTACTACAATATGAACTGAAATCTATATAAACACCACGTTAAATCACACGTATTATGACAAATAGTTTGTTTGCAGTAAATCTCACATTATGAGTTAGGGTTAGTCGCATCCCTTGGATATATTGTGCTCTTGTTTTGTTTTGTTTTCAGTTCTGGACGGACAAATATCCAGAAACTTGTCATGTTTTTGCTGCTTCAACTAGACAGCCGCTAGTTAACAGTCTGTAAGCTGCTCTGTTTCTGCTATTATTCCTAGAATAGTGTAGAGTAGACATTAGAGCAGAGAGATGAACAGAGCTGCTGATTCTGTCCGTGCTCAGTGTTTCTGTAATGACTCTCTCGTGCTGTCCTCCAGGGATTTTCAGTTCGGACACATGGAAGGGAACGATTACATCAACAGCCTGATCATGGGGTGAGTGTTTCTGCATCTCTGAAGACTGCTCAGACATGACTGACGCTTAACACAGATACCTGCAGAGCCACAGCACCGTTAAAGGCACTTGTGTAAAAATGCTGTCAAAAATAATGATTTTCTTGATCCGTTGACTTATATAGAAGACAGGAATAACTGACTTCAAACCTGTTTTTAGCTGCTGATAATACTAGTGTTCTGATGTTCTTGTGCTCCGCTGTGAATGACTGTCGAGTCCTCTTCCTGTGCAGCGAGGTGACCGTGCCCAGCATCATCATCCTCAACACCTCAAATGAGCAGTACTTTCTGCCGGCGGAGCCCGTCGAGGACCTGGAGCAGCTGCTGCGCTTCTTCAGCAGTGTTCTGGATGGCAGCGCTCCGGTATCTACACACACACTCCGATGGATCACGTCTCTTTAGACATGAAGCACACACATGATCTTGTGTAAATGTTTGGAACTCGAATGGTTAAGAGCTGAACTTTCTCTTGATCTCCTGTGATTCTCGACAGGCCCTTGGAGGAGACAGCTTCTTCCAGAGGATCAAGCGTGTGGCGTACGATGCCAGATCCACCATAATGGTGAGCCGAGTCCAGAAAAACAAGACTCAATCAGAGAACAAGTCATGTTTAGTTAACAGATGATTGGTGACTCTAACCCTGATCCGGGAGCTGACAGCGATATGTGAATGTTGGTTGTGTATGTCAGATTTACAGCATGACTCAAACACTGTTTACTTCGGTGTAACGCTGAAGGATAGGTCGAAGATAGACTGAAGGTGTGCGAAGACATTTCATGCTCCCTTGTAATTTGAATTATGAAGTACAGTATATTCTGATGGATGGTGTGTGTGTCTGCGGTGCTGTGTAGTTTTCTAACCCTGCTCTCTCGGTCTGGTGTTCAGTCAGTCTTCCGCAGCTCTCCGCTGCTCGGCTGCTTCCTTTTCGGTCTCCCGCTCGGCGTCATCAGCCTCATGTGCTACGGCATCTGTACGGCCGAGTCTGACGACGACCCCGAGCTAATAAAGAGAGACGGCTTCACCGACGAGGAAGAGGAGGCCGAGGAGGACGAGCAGCGGCAGCTGACGGCCGGAGACCAGGATGAAGATGGAGAGAGCATCGAACAAAAGAGTACAACTGAAAAAAAAGTGGATTAACCAGAAACCAGTGCCTCAGAAGAGGAAACCACGGCTCCTCGCTGGTTTTCATCGGATTGTTTGTTTTTCTAATGCGTTATTTTCAGAATTTCCCTAAATGTCCGCCAAATTCAGTCTGGTTTCTGAAGAGTTCAGGAGCAGACTGACTGTACTGAGTTACACAAGCACACAGACGCAAACACTGACTGTTCTTCGTGCTTATTTATAATCATTACTGTAATAATGTGCCCTTACGAGCGTTCTAGTGTGAGAGACGTGCTAAACCATCCTCTCTCAGTGGACTCGCTTCATTCTATCTTTATGTTCTGGAGGAGAAAGACAAGTAATTGTTGCATCAGAGACTTGATCTCCAGAGGATTGTCTTACGTGAGATTTTGTTTTGTTATCAAAGCATAATGACCGCCCATAAGCGCTTTTCTCCTGCTTGTGATCAGAGCGAATGTAGAAGTCTGGTGAAGCTGTTCTGGCAGCGAGGTGAAAGGATGAAGGAAGGCCTGGGTTTTATCATTTGCACTGAACTTCCATCATGCACTGAACACACTGCAGCTTCAGGTTCACTAGAAGCAGACCTTCTGTAGGTGCTAGATTTAAGATGAAACAGCAGGTAGGGTCACAGATATAAGGCTTTATATGTCAGCTGTTCTCAGCATCCATTACCAAAATGTACTTTTAAACTGTTACGTTCATTAAAAAGGAAAGATGCAGAACTTTTTAGATTCTACAGCAAATCACTGTGTAAGTGTGTGAGGAGACGCGTCCTGTGACCTCAGACACACACATCGAGCTGAAGCTGTGCTAACACAAGAACACTGGATGGTAATGGAGAAACGTTGCAAACTTTGCCTTCACATTCCCTTCATTATTCATTTTTACACGTTACTTGTCTTAATGTTTCTGCTGTGTTCATTAAACGTTTCTTCGTCTCTCTCGTTCTGTGTCCTCATACCAGGGTCGAGTAGACCTTGACTAGATTACGGTCCGGTTTTGTTTGATTGCATTTGTCTGAAAGGTAATGGTTGGGATATATTCCAGACTGTGATTCATTTATGTTTCCATCCCAGATGTTTGTTCTTCATTGATATTGATTAGGTGTTGGTGATGTAAGATGTGTCCGTTTCTTTAGCTAAACATGTTTGTCTCCTGTCAGCTATTTATAAAAGGCCTATCATGAACCGTTCTGCCAAAAACAAATACAATCAATAAAGAACTCCATGTTTGACACGTTTTTGTGCAGCTGTAATTAATTAAAAGCCCCGTCACGTGTAATTATAAGCAGTCACTTCAGAGTCTTCATGTCCGTCCATGACTGGCGTATCTGTCAGTTTAAGGTCAGGGGGATGCTCATGCTCATGTTTCTGGAATAACTGCTGACTTTGTTGGAAGTGAACTCTTATTGTAAGTTAATAAGAGCAGACAATGTGTATCTGCAGTATTCTTCTGTTTATTAGTAAAAATGTTCATTATCTGAGAAGACAGGCATTGAGTCCTCGCTGAAAACGTAGAAGAGATTTATAAAAGCTTGTTTTTGCTAGACAGTCTTGCTCTGGGATTTCATTTGACATCAGAAAATTATTCATTCCTTTTTTGGAATGTTTTTTATTTTATTTTTTTCAGGCAACATGATATAAACTCTGGTATACATAGACCAAAGTGTTCTTATATCCACTGAAACAGAGTCTGCTTCAGAGTTTCAGAAGAGATCGGAACAGTGTCAGACGTCTTTTTATTCCACCTTTCTATCATGTATGGTGCTATACTGTTACATCACCAAATTACATTTGTGTCTAATTTCATGTATTAATTAGGTGAAGCATCTATAGCTGAGCATTAAAACACAATTACATTCACTATTAAAGGGACAGCTCACCCAGAAGAAAAAGTACAGGTGTACATATTTGAAACAATGAGGATGACTGAATGAAGAAATTTGTTCATCTTTGGGTGAGCTAAGAGCTCAAGCTGACTGTGTTTGCTTTTGGAGCTTTTCAATATCTCTCTTCCAGCACACAAGCTGATGCAATTTCAAGTTACACAAATCACTTTAGAAAGCATGGTATCGTCAGTTTTCTGTTCAAGTCTTTGTGTGAAGAGGAGGTGATTTTATGGTTTTATTTCCTCTCCTTTAACATCTGTCCTGACAGTCCTTCGGGTTCACTGGAGTTTGGAGATTCTGCTTTGTGTTCAGAAAAAGCTGAGGGATCTTCACTACAGTAATGAGCTTCATACTAACCCTCGCTTTATGAGCTTCAGTCACGGGAGTAATTTGATCAAATATTTTACAGCACATTATCAATCTGTATAATGATGAAATCTCCACAGATGTATTGAAGAAGAGCAAGTGTGGAACAGAAAACTGAGTTAAATATGAGATCAGGACAGGCTACTGAGTCTATTCCAGATTTATTCTTTAGCTTCTCAATCATCTGAACTCCTGTTGTCCAAAATCCTCCAGACTCTCATTTTATACATTATGACGTTTATGGATTGTGTGAGATGGTGTGTTTGTCTCTTGTACTTGGATGTTGTTTTGTTTTATATATCACATGTAATATTAAGGACAGACTGTGTGTGTGTGTGTGTGTGTGTGTGTGTGTGTGTGTGAGCGCCCTCTACTGTCGCTGGTCGCTATGGTAACGTCAGTGTCATCGACGGCGCCGCAGACGAATAGCAGATCGCGTTGAGCATCAGTCGCGTTTTACGCAACGAAATCACGCGTTAGCGGACGGATGCGGACAAACATCTCTTCTCTGAGCACGGTTAGACGGACACTCAAATCTGCGTTATTCAGGATGCCGTGGATTGTGCCTTTTCTTCATTTCTACTGGAACTTTCCATTAACTCGCGCTCCGTTTCTGCATCTGTCTGCAGACCCGCTCCTGAAGAGCGCCGCGTGATGATGAGGATGATGAAGATGATATGTTTGTTGGTGTGTTATCATCGGAAGGGTTCGGTATCGATGGAGGATCGACTGTGGTGTTGATGATGAGGATGAGGATGATGATGATGGAGCAGAGCAGATGCGCCACAGCACCTGACAGCTCCATCTGATGGATTACACAGAACTAGGGCGTATTTCTCACACAGATGAATGGATTAGTGACTTCCACCTTCCACTGCACATCATTCCTCCTCATATCAGCATCACTGTACACCTGTGCTCTCAAACACATGTAAGTTCATGCTAACAGACACAGAGCTGGTGTTACAGGGTTAGGACACGTCTTTGTCCAGTTATTTCTGCACATGTCATGTTCTGTAGGAGTTTGATTGTTAGGGGTAATGTATAAACCAATATGACAGCTTCAGGTTTGTGACGTTGTGAGCAATCCAGGTATTAAAGATCAGTGGACCTAACTAGTTTTGTCTTCATGTAAACATACTCTGTGCTACATTACAGTCAGATTCTAGATGATCTAACTGTGTTTATTTCCTTTATTGACATACATAGCAGGGTTGGGTTTTTTAAACTCAAACAGCATAAATATTGTTCATTGTTATGTTGATAAATATATATATATAAACATACAAAAAAAAAAACTGACTGTATTTGGACTTGAATACATGCAACATTATCTCCAAGCATTATTATTATTATAGGTGTGTATGATACTACAGAGTAATTACTTACTAAGCACTAAGTAGTAGCCGTTGTACGTCCATAGAATAAAATGTACTTATCATGTAACTAATTTATGGAACAGTTTGCAATGATGTAGATGTAACAGACAGTTACACATTTGATACAGGCCGTGTCTATTACACAGATGCTTATGTAACCAAAAGATTGTCACATACAGTATGTGTTGCAGACTTTATACAACACAATTATAAATTGAAGTACACAGACATAAGCTACTTCAAATAAAGTGTATGAAGATTGTACTTAAGTGTAAGTATCTTTGTAACAGACTCAGTGTGTAACATATTTGTGACAGTAGCTGTCTGTTACATCTACATCATTACAAACTAATTAAAAGCTGTCCCATAACTTAGTTGCATGATAAGTACATTTTATTTAAGTACAATTATGCAATTTCTCTGTATTATGGCGCCTTAAAATAAATTGTTACAGGAAAAGTCAATATATATGCCTTTTAGATAACGTGAAGTAACAATTCTTTTACCTATATCCTAAAAACTGATGACTTCTGTGAGCAGCAAGTCTTTATATTTTCAGATCAGTAGGTATACATGTAGTTTAAGAGAAAGAGTGTGTAGGAGTTTATAATACACACACTGTACAATTACCTGTTGCCTGCAAGTGTGAAGATCATTACCTGATCGCAGCCAGCACCTGCATGACTTTAGCCAGCAAAATAGCCCATTCAGGAAGGAAGAGGAGTTATAACATGAAAACAAATATCTTTGCTCGTTTTTAAATCTAAAAGTAGTGAAAAGCAGAAACACAGCCATCTGTTCAAGCATTACACACCTAGAACTAATATGAATAGCGATAAAGTCAGCTCACTCTGAATACCCAAGTGCCATAAATATTACACCAGCAGATAAAGCATGAGAATAAAATTAGATTCTAGGGGTTCGTCTCGTCATTCAGGGATGCTTTATTTGCCAGTCCTGCATCATGGTTCATAAACAGTCTGTGCTGAAAAGTGCTGAGCAGTCAAGATCCTGCACTGATGAGATCAAGTACTATGTTAAAATAAGCCTCAGTCCTTCCGAATATCGATCCTTCAGAAGTAGAGATGGGAGTTTCTGCAGCCAGGAGCACCACAAAGTTTTCTGAGCCTCAGCATCCGCTCAGATAGATGTCAGCTGTAATGGAGAGCAACCTAGCCACTGCCCATACAGTATTCTCCCAATTGAAGTTTAAATCCCAAGCAAAATAATGAAAGAAAAGACAAATTTAAAAAAAACTTAAGTATTACATTCGGACCATGTGTTATTATTTTGCCTTGTCAAAATGTCAAAATTAGCACAATGGCTAAATCTTGAATATAGATTATGTTAAAGGTTTTATTAGGCCTATTGTTGAAGTTTAGTAACCATGTTTTTTGACAGAGTGATTACCATTTGTATAAGCAGAGTTTTACCATAGTTTTACTATGGTGAAACTATATAGTGTAGCAAAACCATTGTTAATTTGTAATTGCCGTTGTTTACGTAGAGTAACCATGGTTTTTGGTCTTATTTTTAGTAAAACTACATTTAATTTTTGTTGTTTGACTGTCCCTAAGTTTCCTCCGAACCTGTTATTAAATAGTGTGAATATTTGTCTGTTAAATTCACATAGTAATTACGTCCTTAGAGTACTTATGCAATAATTAACTGCTACTGCTAACATTTGCCTGCAGTTTAATGCTTAACTAATGTAAGTAAACAAAGACAAAAGTACAGTAGTCTATTTACAGATGTAACAGATTTGCACCTGATGTTCTGAGCAGGACAGTTTCTCTGCTCCAGCTGAACACTTCTCCAGTCTCCAATCCTTTTTGGCGGATGTGTGGAGTGTGTACGATTACAGTTTTATTATTGAATAGTTAATTCAGAAATAATCACGCTAGTACATTTGGGAGTAAAAACAACTACAATAACAATATTATAAAATAAATAAAACTGTAGGGCAGGGGTCAAATTGGCTGCCAGGTCACCGGGAAATATTCCTGATGGTCAGTCCGCCTGAGTAAAACATTCAAACAGATGTTGTTTTTACACATCATTCATAGTGATTTGTAGAAAGTTAATGTGACTATTGTAAAAGCAGTCTTACAGTTTGGTTACAGTTAAAAGGACATATGATATTGAAGAGTTATTTTAAGGGCATTCAGCTGGAAAAGAGAACTCAAGTCAGCTCTGCACACTATTTGACAGACGTCTTCCTGTGGAAGCACTTACATAAGAAAACCAAAGGAATGCATATAGTATACTGTTATACTGTACTTTGTTGTAATTTGTCACATCATTTGTTGTCATAATTTTATTAAAAAAACAAAACAATCATACATGCTATTTATAATTGTGGCCATATCTCCTATCCCAGTCATAATTCCTTTAATGAAGGGGACCGTACAGGCCATTTTTAAGGGATGCGTCCTATATTGCCTTAAACATCCATGTTTCGACTCTTTACTCTGTGCAGATCAATCATTGTATGACATGCACAAGAGCTATAGAGAGCAGAGCAGATGGCTTCTTATGCTTTTGAATCGCTCTCGCAGTACTTTAGTGTCACGCATTGAACGGTGCACAGCTTCAAGTTAAATTAATGAACAAACACATGTTTTTTGATCGTTCGCTGTAGATCTCACCTTCTCATGCACCACGATTGGTCGGTTATGTACAGTACCTGTATGTTATTGGTCAAACTACTTTGGATGTTTTTGGCAATGTAAAAATCCTGGCTAGGACGTGTCCCCTCTAAATAGTACAAATATGCCCTCCTTATTTTAATGTCAAATTGATTTTTTTGTATTGTTCAATTAAAAGAATTTCACTCATGTTTTGTTTCTGTTATTCAACAGTGTATCAGACTGTAAAAGCCAAAGAAAACACTCACCAGAGTCCAAGTCAATATCAGCTGAAACAAGCTCCCAATATAATTTGTATCATGAAAAACATTCCCGTTGAACGAGAAGGTGACGTGGGGAGAGAGAAACCAGATTAAATCATGGGAGAAAAGTTATAAAGCCAGCGAACAAAAGGAAGATGTGGTGGACAGTGGTTTGGAGGTCCATAGGGTGGCCTACATTTGCAGCGACTCTATTTCTAGCCGTGGGAGCATCTTTCTCTGAAGTCTTCAATGCTACAGGGAAAGATATTTTTAGTGACTTTGGACAATTCCATATTACTGAAAATGGGCCACCGGAGCTACGGAAACTCCAAGCCACTAATCTTCATCCTAATTTATACTTTAACCGAGACAATGTGCCTCTGTTGAGACAAAGGTCAACGATGACTCACAGTCACATCTTTAAAGTGATCCAGACAGCTGTGCAGACGATGCTCTCCGCCGGCCCTCTCTACATGCCACCCACAAAGCATGAGGAGTTCACCAGCAAGTGGAATGAGATTTACGGAAACAACCTCCCTCCTCTGGCCCTCTACTGCCTCCTGTATCCCGAGGACACCGCAGCAGTGCAGTTCCTGATAAAGTTCATGGACCGGATGGCAGAGTATCCTGACTGGAAAGTAAGCAGTGCACCAAATGATGAAGTTCCAGTGGCTCATTCACTCACAGGATTTGCTACTGCTTTTGACTTCATCCACTCATTGCTGGATCAGAAGCGCCGAGAGCTGTACTTAAAGAAGATTTCTGCTGAAACCCAAGCACTCTATGAGACGTCAAAGTACAGAGGATGGGGGAAGCAGTTTATTCAGAACCATCAAACTACTAATATAGTTGCTATTCTGACTGGAGCAATAGTTGTGGGTGCTCACGACGACACTCAGTCGATGGTTTGGAAACAGGTATGTGTAAATTACATGGAGAAGACCATGTTCCTGTTAAATCATGTTGTAGATGGCTCTCTGGACGAGGGAGTTGCATATGGGAGTTACACGGCAAAGTCAATCACGCAGTATGTTTTCCTGGCGAATCGCCACTTCAGCATAGACAACACGCAGAACAACTGGCTGCGTACTCATTTCTGGTTTTATTATGCCACTTTGCTCCCAGGCTTTCAGAGAACGGTTGGTATAGGGGACTCAAACTATAACTGGTTTTATGGACCAGAGAGCCAACTAGTCTTTTTAGATTCCTTTGTGATCAAAAACGGGTCTGGTAATTGGCTGGCACAGCAGATTAGGAAGCACAGACCTAAAGACGGTCCCATGGGTCAATCTTTTGCCCAGCGCTGGACAACACTTCACACAGAGTTCATCTGGTATAACGCTGACCTTGCACCACAGCCCCCTTATGATCACAATAAGGCTAAAATGCACATCTTCTCAAACTGGGGAGTGGTGACCTATGGGGCTGGTTTATCTGTTGCACAAGGCAACACCTTTGTCTCGTTTAAGTCTGGTAAGCTGGGTGGCCGGGCAGTGTTTGACATTGTCCATGCCAAGCCTTACTCATGGGTGGATGGCTGGAACAGCTTTAACCCTGGTCATGAGCACCCAGACCAAAACTCGTTTACTTTCGCCCCTAATGGTCAAGTGTTTGTATCTGAGGCTTTATATGGCCCCAAATACAGCTTCCTAAACAATGTGCTAGTGTTCAGCCCTTCCCCGACCAGCCAGTGTAATGTCCCTTGGGAAGGACAGCTCGGGGAATGTGCCAAGTGGCTCCGCTGGACTGACTCGGGGGTCGGAGACTCGGCCGGAGAGCTGATCGCTGCTTCTGCTCATGGAGACACAATGTTTGTGGGTGGAGAAGCAGCTCCAGCGTATTCCTCAGCCATGAGACTGAAGAGTGTGTACCGAGCCCTGCTTCTCCTCAACTCACAGACTCTTGTGGTAGTGGATCACATCGAGAAAAGAGACGACTCGCCTGTGAACGCCGTCAGTGCGTTCTTTCACAATCTCGATATTGATTTTAAATACGTGCCCCACAGTTTCACTGACAAGTACAACGGGGCGTTGATGGACGTCTGGGATGCTCATTATAAAATGTTCTGGTTTGACAGCCAGGGACGCAGCCCTGATACACAAATACAGGAGGCTGAGCAGGAGGCTGAGTTTAAAAAGAGGTGGACGCAGTTTATCAACGTCACCTTCCCTTTCACAGAGTCAGTGGGTAGGATGGTGTATGTGATGCATGGGCCCTACGTTAAAGTTTCCAACTGCAGGTTCATTGAAAGCAGTAAGAATGGGCTCAAGCTTTCTCTTGTCATCAATAATACAGAGAAAATAGTGTCTGTAGTAACTAATCACAGAGACATTGGGGCACGCTCCAGTTATCTGGGCTTTGGGGGTTACGCTAAAGTGGAAGACGGACATCAGATTGTCCGTTTCGGCTTAGGAACGCATCTTGTGCCCAAACAGACTAAACCGCACAATCACCTCCTTGACTTTGGAGTTACGCTGAATGTCGTAGCTGGAGTAATACTATGTGTGGCCATTGTTTTCTTGACCCTACAGCGGAAGTTTTACGTGTGCTTTAGTAGACTGATGCGTTACGCTTTGCTTTCGGTGTTGATGCTGTGGATAACCGAGCTCCTGTTTGTCTCGAACAGCTGTGATCAGCTCCTGTGTAAAGTGAAGTGGCGTGGAGCCACCACAGACCCGGAGCTTAGCAAACAAATGACACTTTACGACCAGCATCAGCTCCCTCTGCCCACAGTAGTGATCACCACACTCCCGGGCTCTGGATCTGACATCCTTAAGCACCTTTTCTACAACAACACAGACTTCGTCTACCTACGCATCCCTACAGAGCACTTGGATATCCCTGAAACAGAGTTCGAATTCGACTCTCTAGTTGATGCTTGTGAATGGACACGGTCGGAAGCCCAGTGTGGGCGTTTTAAAATGATCCAGGGCTGGCTGCATTCACTGGTTCACAATACCCACTTATTCCTGCAGAACATTCCTCTCCATGACACCAACCGCCTGAAACCGGCCCAAAGAGTGAGCCTCTCCCAGGACAAGAGAAGGAGGCTGAGGAGGAGAGAGTCCAAGGCTGAGATGAAAGGCCGGGTGCGACCCGACAGGGATGTTGAGTATGTCAGAGAGCTGAGGAGACACACGCTGGACTATCCTAACGCCCGTGTGGTTCTCAATCTCTGCAGCGGCAGCTGGGCTCTCAAGCTGCCCTTTCTCCAAGAAGTTATTGGCCCTTCTCTAAGAGCCATCTACGTCATCAGGGACCCTCGTGCATGGATTTATTTGATGCTGTATAATAGCAAACCCAGCCTTTACTCACTCAAGAACATTCCCCAGCATCTAGCTCTTATTTTCCACCAGGACATGGCGAGCGACAGGTGTCCGGCTGCGTTTGCGGTCGAGTTTAGGAAGCTGTGGCAGCTCATATCCCGTTCAGAGACCGACCCTGTGCTGTTGCTGGCTCATCTGTGGCTCGCTCACACTGCTGCTGTCCTCAGAGTCACAGCTACCTTATCTGAAGAGTCCTATCTTCAAGTGCGGTTTGAGGATGTTGTGAATTATCCTCATGAGACGGCTGAGAAGATTCACTCATTCCTTGGGATCCCTGTGTCTCCTTCAGCCCTGAATCAGCTCATGTTCACCACCTCCACAAACCTGTACAATCTGATGTATGAAGGAGACATCTCACCAGCCAACATTGACAAGTGGAGGAGAAACATGCCAAGGAGAGATATCAGACTCATAGAGTACACATGTGGATTCCTTATGAGGCAGCTGGGCTATCACAGGTTCACTGATTAATTAGCTGCCGGCCAGCTGTTTTCATTCATCTGATATTTCTGTTGTTAATCTGTATATTATTCTGTTTTTTTGCACAAAATTTGAGTTGCAAACAAAGTAAAGTGAAAATGAAAGAACTAGGCACAAGAATTGAACATAAGTCTGTGATTATGTCCAATCAAAATGTAACATTTTGTGCAATCACTTCTGGACATATATCAGAGGTCGCGTTAAGTGACAGTTTTACAGATTTTTTTTTTTTGCAGTAACAGAAAAATCTGAAGGTCATCCTGTAGGTTCGAATGAAGATGTAAACAAAAATATAAGCAATTAAATGTGTCATTATAGCCTAATATAGAATATTAAAATTAGAATGATGGGTAATAATAGATAATGACGGATTGTTTACAACCCTGTCTTTTAAAATGACAGGCAATGTTAAAGTCTAACGCAACCTCTGATGTGTGTATATATATATTTACAGTACTGTGCAAAAGTCTCAGGCCACTAGTATTTTCAGCAACACAAAATGGTTTTCAGTGGGTTATTTCTATCTTCTATTCTATGTGCTTCACACAGAGATCTTATCTGATCATCATCCAGTCTGTCTGGAAATCACATGAAGAAACAGAACAAACTGAGACAGACTCAATCCAGAAGAACTGTGACAACTTCTCCAAGATGAAGAAATAAACCTACCTGGAAAGCTCCAGTACTGTTCTGAGTTTTAGACACTTGTGTAAAAATGCTGTAAAA
>JAUMHG010000031.1:275737-286831 GCA_032359395.1 Enteromius anoplus
TTTCTGACGCTGTGTGTGTGTGTTTGTGAGGGGTTTCTGACGCTGTGTGTGTGTTTGTGAGGGGTTTCTGACGCTGTGTGTGTGTTTGTGAGGGGTTTCTGACGCTGTGTGTGTGTGCAGCTGTGTGTGCGCTCCTTGGCTGCGCTGGACACCATCGGCCCGCTGATGACGGGGATGAAGCTCCGGGCTGATATGGCAGGACTGGCCTGCGAGTCTCTCAACCGCATGTTCCAGCGAGAGCAGAGCGAGCTGGTCGCACAGGTCATTATTCAACACTTCCTACGGTTGATTAGGGGTTTTTAGGATTGTTTCTGAAAGAGGCTGCATTTCTTTAAAAAATGAAGGAAAACAAAATCATTGTGAAATGTTGTTACGATCTCAATCAGCGGTTTTCTGTGTGAACAAAGTGATTCTCAGCAGCTTTACTGCAGACTTCAGTATCATGTAATCTGCAGGAATACAGTTCTCTGATGCCTTTTATTTTTTAGGATTTTCACTGTCAAGATAATACATCTGCTCAAAGAAAATAGAATCTTTTGAACAGTGATGTATGAAGACGTTTTAATGGACGAGCTGTATTAGGAGTGTGTGTGTTGAAGATGTTGTTGTGACTGATGCCAGGCTCTGCGGGTGGATCTGGTGCCGTATCTGCTGAAGCTGCTGGAGGGAGTCGGGCTGGAGACTCTAGAAAACCCCTCAGCAACCAAAGCTCAGATCGTCAAAGCCCTCAAGTCCATGACCCGCAGCCTGCAGTTCGGAGAACAGGTATCATCCTCGTCCAGCAGAGCAGGACAACCCTCCAGAGCTGAACCGGTGATGTGATTGACACGTGTGTGTGTGTGTGTGTGTGTGTGTGTGTTTCAGGTGAATGAGATCCTCTCTCAGTCTACTGTGTGGAGTGCCTTCAAAGACCAGAAACACGACCTCTTCATCTCTGACTCCCAGACCGCAGGTTACCTGACAGGTGAGTCTGGAGCCTACTGACCCGTATTGACCTCCTCTACTGATCTGCGCTGGCATTAGCCGGTCTGATATGAGCTGTCTGGTCTTTCTGCTGCAGTTTCTGCATCTGCTGGTTCTGATGTCCGCTTGCTTCCTCTCTCTCTCTCTCTCTCCTGTACTGTCTCTGTGTCTCTCTCTCTGTCTCAGGTGTGTCCACTCCATCTCTCCTGGCGGGCAGCAGTCCCTTGCGCAGTGGGCTTTAGTAGCTCACCTGGTTATTCCCAGTCTTCTCTTTATTACTGTAACGCAGGTAGACTCTTTTCTGATGGCTTCGTCTCTTTCTGCTTCATTTCACGCTCATCTCCTCTGTTTCCGCTCTTCACTGCAGCGCTGTAACCTGTGTTCCAGTCAGATATCAGTACAGAACCTTACTTTATTGTCATCATTTACATAAAGCTGGACGAGTCGCTTTAATGTGCACAAAGTTTCACTCATGTTTAGGCTAATAACTTTCGAACTGCATGCCACAGAATGAAAAAATCAAAAGGTTTAGGTTTTTTTTTTCTGTTATTCTTCGTTTCACAATGCTTTGGCGTATTGAGACCAGACTTGGTGTGTGTTATAACTGGCATGACCTGAGGCCACCCATAGTGTTTCAGCAGTGTGCCACCTAGTGGTCAGGAGATATAAAAAAAGCATATTTCTGAATGCTTTGGCCAAAACTGACAACAGGTTTTTTTTTTATTCAGTGTGTCATGCCGAGTCGAATGGTGCCTAATTTTATTGCTATTATCTTATTAATATTATTATTACCCAATTTTTGTATTAAAATCCTATGTTTTATGAACGCATTAGCCTATTATTTGAAACGACTTGTCATGGGTCACAATGCCCTGAAGGAGCCAGTGGCTCAATCTAATATACACACACCTGTGGGTGTGTTTGACTTATTTTCATGGTAGTCACCTTTTTTTAGACTCCTGAATCGTTCCCGAGTCCAGCGATACCAAACATGTCAGGTTTTGCTTATGGTTTGTTCAGTGTTGCATTTTAACGCTTAAAAAACATTTGCCAATATTTTAGAACCCGTTACTCCGATCATCAGAAAACCACCATAGGAAATTTGGAAACATAGCGGGCTGGCTACACGCTAACGCCCAATTGCCACATTTGATAGAAAGGGGCATTAAAATGCAAACAAAGTCAACCGTCAGTAATTTTTTCTCTGTTCATGTATAAAAATAAAAACTCGAAAAACAAAATAAAATATTTTCTCTAAATTTGAGACACGTATGTATGAGCAAACACTAAGGACACGTACAAACTTTGGTGAGAGTGTGCCTCTGGGTGGCGCTATAATTGAACAACACATGAAATTACCATCGACAGTATTACGATATAAAAAGTCAAATGCATTAGTATATAATTACCAGCGCCACCTATTGGTCAGATGTGATAAGGCAGTTAATCATTTTTAGTGACTGAAATACTTTTTCGTTAACACTTTATTTCAATGGTCTACTTTAGATTTTCTACTAACAGTTTATAAACTCTGTAACTACATGCTAACTAGCAGTCATTAGAGTATTAGTAGACTGTCTGATTAATATCTTCTAACACACAACACAATACATACTGACTGTTAGAACTTATTCTACTAACCCTAAACCTACCCTAACTAGTCTCCTCTGAGAGTTATAGACATGTAGTTGAGAATGAACAAGAATTAGTTGACATGTAGTTACAAATCAGAATAAAGTGTAACCCATGTTTCAGCGGTTCTGATGAGATCGTGCTGGAGAGGCTTCATCTCCTCGCTGTGTTTGATCTGAAGCTCTGTGTCTCATAATTACTGCTTACAGCTATATTTATTATTTTTCTTAAATATTTGATTTTTTTTTTCAATTAAATTTGTTTTTAATTTTTTTATTATATATTCTTTTAGTAACAGCAAAAACAATAACACGAATGATCTTATTGTTGTTTTATAGCAATATTCTTATATAATCTCACATTTTTGCCAAATTTTGCACTGAATTTTCAATTCTAATTGCAATTTTTATCAGATAATGCATCTCTTTCATTTACTGGTGTCCTTTCAAACCAATATTCATTTACAAACCATCAACAAAGTATTATAAAGTGCTGCTTCCACATCCTCTGACATGATTTCCAGCTGTGATTGTGTGCTGATGCTGTGTGTGTGTGTGTGTGTGTGCAGGTCCAGGAGTGGCGGGTTATCTGACTGCAGGCAGCAGCCCTACAGTCATGCCGAGCCTCCCGCCCCCCGTAGACAACGACATCGGAGACCTGGGCTGATCCAGACTAACACAACCCCAGACAAACCCGGCCTCAGATGGACCGGTTCCGGAGCGCTCCTGATCCCGAGAGAGAAACGGAGCGAGGGAGAGCGTCCCTCACAGCACTTCATGATTCCTGTGTTTTAACACTTCCTCCTTTTCATTTTATATCCCCTCACATCTCCTAAATCATTTCTTTTCGAGGAGAGTAAAATAGTTTACTTTTGTATTGAAAGATTTTTATTCATTTGTTTTTTTTTCTTGTTTTCGGTGAGTTGATGAACGGCCGCCATGTTGGCTCTGATTCTGTCTCTTCGTCTTCCTGCGTCTCACGTTCAGCTCATGTCTCGACTTGTATCTGTTCTCGTCTCCACACGCTTGCCGTTTTCGAAACGCAGCCTTGCACCTCTGTATTCTCCCTTTATTCTGACGTACAGAAGTAAGTGCTTGACACCGAAGGAAAGAGAAGGAAGCTGAGACTGTGATTCTGTGTGATCTGTCCTGGTTTGTCTCTCATCTCATCCTCCAGTAAACCAACAAACCCTTCCTTCCCCTGAAAGCACTCGACTATTTATACCTGAATAAATCAAGACCAACTGACCACGAGCGTCTGAAAGAACAAAGGACAAATTGTACTGACTCTGATTACCATTGTATGTGAAAGACTAGTGCAATGTGAAATGTTAAATGTAATATGCCGTACATAAACTTTCTATATTGAATGTACATTAATAAAAAAGTAAATCAGTTGCACTTGTACATAAAATTTTAAGAATAAAAGGGAATCTACAGCTGTTGGGCTTTTGGGTTTTTTATGCATGTACTTCATATGTCCTGAAGAATGAGTCTGCTGAGATACACACGATCAGATGAGGCTTGCTTATCTCATGTTTTTGAGGGCATTAAACCGGTGTTTATGATAACAGTAATACAATAACGTGAAAATAATTCCAGATTCCAACATCAAGCATCATGACTGTGTTTGTGTCTCCACTCGAGGGCGCCAGCACTTCTTCATGTAGAGAAGCCTGTTATTCCACACAAACGCTCCGTTAAAGAGAATGTTCTGCCTTGCATCATTCTGTCAGGTTTAATATTTCAGAACGTTATGGTCACCTCATGAAGAGCTGTGTGTGTGTGTGTGTGCGCGCTCAGGCAGTGCTGGTGCTGGAATATCCCTGTGTCCCTCAGGGGCTCGCTGATGACTCCTGCTGATCAACACGCTGTTATCAGAGAAGCTAAAGAAGGAAATCAGCACAACAGTTTAAACAGCTGGCTTTTCTGTTTTATAGTTTATTACTCATCTGTCAGGAATACTGGACTCTGGTTGGTGTTTAAAATATGCAGGTTTACTGCAGAAATCATATTAATAGTTATTGTTTACTTATGACCAGAATAGATGTGTTTTAAACTGATTGCATATCTTCAGTCTCATCAAATTAAAAACAGCCAAACCTAGAAATCAGAAGGAAATATAATGATATAAAGTGATGTTTCTGAAGCAACAGAAAGCATGAAGATGCAGAGTTTCTTATTACTGAGACCTGTGTCAAAGTCTGAGAACGAGTGTGTGGTTTTGTAGATTTGGTGTGTTTTGGAGTGTGCTGTTTGAGAGTCAGCTTTCAGATTCTGTGTGACAAGAGAAGAGTGTGTGTGTGTGTGTGTGAGAACTAGTCCAGCACGTGTCCTGATGGCAGGAGCTGGTGTTTTACTGCAGGTAGGAAATCCTTGCACAGGTTATTTGTCTGGTCTCTCTGAGAGACTTTTCCAGAAACATCTGAAGATGAAGCATAACTCCTCACCAACCGAAGGATATTCAGTCATGAACCTCATGTCATAGACATTTTTAGACTAATGTTTCTGAAAGATGTCTCTTCTTCTCATCAAGGCTGAAAATATTTGATTGAAAATAGAACAAAAACAGTGAAATATCATTCTAAAGTAAATCATCTGTGTGAATGTGTGTTAAAGTGTATTTCTGTGATGTTCAGCATCATTGCTCCAGTCTTCAGTCACATAATCTTCAGAAATCATCATAATCTTTATATCTCACAGCATGTCTGTATACAGTATGTCTGGTGTTATTGGGTTCAAACAGCAGTGACTCCTGGTCTTCAGTGATGCTGCAGTGTTTGTGAACATATGGACAGCAGAACCAGTTTGTTTTGATTCTAAATCATATTTGCTGTAATAAGTGGAAAAACAGACGAATTAGGGACTATTTGAAGATGAATAGCTGTTGTAAAGTCATCTTTGGCTGCTTCACTTGTTGACATCTAATATTCAGCGCACATGTGAAGATTTCTCCTGACCTTTGACCCACTAGCATCTAAATTCTAGTTTCATTGCTCAGTTCGCTTAAATAAAATAAGCTAAAACAACACAAATCTTTAGTTTTTACTAAACATGCTGGAACAACATTGTGATTAGCCAATCAGATTAGAAGAACAAGTTTATAGTTTCCATGAAGGTTAGGCTTACAATCAGTGTTTGGTGCTCGTACATTTGTGTCAGTCATCTATCATTAAATATGATTTTAGGCACTACTCATGGGTAAGGGTAGGTTTAGGTGTAGACTAACATTTTGGATTAAAACGTTGTTCCAGGGTCAACAAAATTTGAAGGTCTGGTGATGTTCTGCAGCGTTTGCACACGTGTCCAGATCGCTCCCAGTCTTATATCAGAGCATCTAAACCAACCCTCAGACTCTTTCATCTTCTAAAGCAAAGGAACTAACAGGAACAAACAACTCGCTTTCATTTCCTCCTCAGAGTGATTTGTGAGTTTGTACTCCCAGTTGTGACTTGTTACAGTTAAACCACACAAACCATTTTCTCATTTGGCCAAACATAGTTTTAGAAGACTTTCATCCCTTCCTCTGATTTCTCTCTGTCAGATGGGGTCCGTCTGAATGAAGCTTGAGTTAATGAGCTCTATAAACTACAGAGGAATTAAACATTCCAGATAAACAAGTTAATGTGAGAGAAAATATGAGAAGAAACATTGGGGGTCACGTAGTGAAGTAATGTACATGTAACTCTACACTCACACACACACACACACACACACATGTGCTCAGCAGGTTTGTTGTTCATTCTCTGCTTTTAACCTGTGTCTTTGTTTTAGTGCGTGTGTGTGTGTGTGTGTGTGTGTGTGTGTGTGTGTTTACATCCTCAAACAAACACTGAAAGAGTGTGTGAAGCTCAGACTGGCCCCCTGTGGGTTTGTGTGTGTGTGGCAAATGTGGGCTGGTCTGTCTGTAAACTGGGGGTCTCACACACCTACAGCTGCTTTCCCTCCACATCCATCCGTCACTAGTGTGTAGTGTGCAGTGTGCAGTCAGCAGTAAGGAGACTCGTGAAGTAAGGAGAGTTAGTGTTTGTTCTGTAATCCGGGCTGGATATGTTAGCATGTACACACATGAGAGTTGGCGTACACAAAACAGTTTGTTACACACACACTGAGGAACAACAGAACATTTCCACAACAGTACTACAGGTTTTCTTGTATCACGAAGCTTCACTCCTCCAGTCAGAAACAAAGATCCCAGTGAAGATCACGCTCTGGCATCACTGGAGTGAATGAAGCTGGGCGGATCGTTACTGTGATTCTTCACCGCGTGTGTGAGGAGCTCTCTGAACACTGGTCCTCTGTGTGATCCTCCTCTCTTCTGCTTAGGCAGGTTCAGTCATCATCAGTCAGGATGATTCCCATGTAGGAACCACATGGAGCTGTTGAGGTTTTTCCAATCACATGATCACATGTTCTAAAAGAGGACAATTTGAGCTGATCTTGAGTGGAAAAGGAACAATATAGAGCAACACAAAGAAAGCAAGCCTGCACGAGGGAGTACCAGGCCAATTGAGAGGAGTGGGACAAGAATAAAAACAAGGGATTGAATTTCTTCAGCAAAAGAAACAAAATCCATGCATTTACTAAACCCAACAACACACAAGTGTAGAAATATTGCTTCAAATATAAGAGCAGACCTGACACTTTAAAAAATTTAGTTTCTGTCATTTCAGCTGATGGTAGTGGTTTTTTGTCAATGTGTTATGATTGACTAAATGTTGGAAGTGAACATGTGTTTTGAATAATTATTTGATTTTAAAACAAGTTTGCAGTGTGCTGTGGTGATTTATTATTGCATTTAGAATTTTAGTTTTGTGGTTTAGTTTAGAATGTGGGAGTTTCGGCATGAAATTAACCGTTTTGCAAATTGTGTGTTTTAGGTGTGTTGCTGCTTTAAGAGTTTAGGAAACTGTATTTGTATTGAAAAAAGTGACCACTGACCGAAACCTGTTCTGAAATAGCCGTAGCCACATACCATCAGAAATACTGTGTCTAAACTGAACACTGATAACACACTGAAGATCTCCTCTTCTTTAGCTCGGAGGACACAGCGTCTGTGATTTCCTGCAAGACTCGTCTGACCACAGAACACTTGTCCACTCTGAAACAGTCCATTTTAAATGAGTCTTGAGGCACATGTTCGCAAATGGCTTCTTTTATCATGTCTCGGAGGATTGTGTTCACTGACAGTGGTTTCTGGAAGTATTCCTGAGCCCATATTAATAATGATGATTTTCGTCTGAGGACCTGATGACCACGAGAACCCAACAAATATCTTCACCCTTGTCCCTTAGACTCACTCAGATTTACACAGTTCCTCTCCATCTGTAGATGGTGTTATGCTGTAGATGATGACGTTGAGGAACGTTGTTTTTTAAACACTCCACAATCTTTTTATGCACTCTTTCTCAGATTGGAGAGCCTCTGTCCACTCTTCTTTCTTTAAGACATCTCTTTGACATCAGACCTGTAACATGATTAGATATTAGTTACCTTTATTAGTCGCTAGATGTTCTCCCCGCTGAATCTTTTTCAGTCCTTTGTTGCCTACGTCACAACTTTTCTGAGACCTGTAGCAGGCATCACATCTGAAACGAGCTCATTCAGTGAATGCAAGTCTGAAACGTCTCTGTTTAAAGATGTGTTGTGTTCTTTATGTTTTATTGTGAATAACATATTGGCTCATGTGATTTAAAAGTATTTTAGTTTTCATTTTATTCCAAAAAATAAATAAAACATGAGTGACAGAGTGTCATGTTGTAAATGTATTAGAACCAAGGCAAATCCTGCCCATAATCAGTATCTATTTTAAATACATTTTATTTAAAGCGTTTTTTACTAATATTGCTAAATATTTTATAGTAAAAATAAAAAAATAATTTAAAATGTGAAAAAAGATTAATTTCATGATTTGTGACAGTCTATTAGAAACAAAAGAAATAAAAAATGTAATTAGGATATTTAATATTTAGCATCATTCCCGAGGGTCCTGCGTCATGAATGAACACTAAAGGAAACGTTCTTCAGCTTGTGTTTTGTTCACAACGGGCATTTTATTACCTGCAGTGACAAGCTAGAACATTTATTTGAGATCTCTTGCTGAATCATACATCACAGCATCAGAGCCGACCCTCTGGAGGAGAGAGAAGGTCAGTAATAACACATTGATGTTTGAGCTGAGGCCAGATGATTTCAGACCACTGATGAGAAACATGTATGTTAATGTGAAAGTGCCCCGAGGGCTGGATCTAATGATGGATGGAATGGTTCTCATTCCTCTGGCGCTGTCGTCACAAACCCACGAGCTCGTTAGCTGCAGTAATGGCTTCATTGTGTTCCTGCTGGCGTCGTTTACAGCGTGAGTGACGAACACGTACAGTTTCACATGAACCCAGCATCAGTGTTTTCAGAGGTGAAGACCAGCTCTTGATGTGCCTTCATTCTGGGATTCATCTCTGTAATGGGATGTGATGGGAACTCATTCATTGTAACCCATTTCTAGAAATCACATTGAACGCACATTGAAAGTATTTCATGAAAATGACTTCAAATCTATAATACGCAAGTGAAAATATTTAGTGAGAAGTAAAACAGGGTGTGACACCAGCACAGTCTTGCTTTGTTTAGATGATTCATGGGATGTTCTTCCAGTATGTGTTTGTGTAAAGATACGCAGAATTTTTATCTCACTAAACGCACTTCTCTTCTCAGAAATGTCACTGTTCTCACTTTGTCTGAGTTTATACAGTATCTCTCAATTCTGGTCTTCAGAATTACAAGGAATAATGTCAGATCTGTGAAGTAAAGAGATGCAGGTACCCACCTTTTTAAATCAAAGAGGAAGTGCTGTATATCTCAGTTAAGTGTGTTTGTACACAGGAGCGGGTATCCTTCAGAAGAGCTCCAGAGGAGTATGAGAAAGGCTTTCTGAAGAGCGTGGGTCATCTCTGTGGACGAGGGCTTGGCTCTGTTACCTTCGACTGTAAACAAGGGCTCTTTGGTTATTGTTGGGTATTTCCCTCTCGTCCAGCCCCATGTTTCCACACAGAGTCAGAGCGTGTGATTCCATTGGGTCAGTGAGCCGTGATCTGTCTGAGGTCCAGAGCTCTTCTAGAACAGAAGTTCTCCTGGTGAGACCAGCTGAGAGTCTGAGATGAAGATTCAAGCTGATCCACAGCAGTGTGTGTTTTACTTTATTGTTACTTTTTTTCTTTAAAAAGAAATTGATCAAAAGTGACTTAAAAGGTTTCTTTTTTAAACAAAGGCTGTTCTTTTGAACGGTCTATTTGTCTGTGAATCCTGAAAAATAAAACGTAGAAAAGTACACACGGAAGGGTTCATTTGGAAATATTTCATACCATGTCATGCACCATTCTCAAAACCAATAAAATACTGTTTTTGCTGTAAATAATCGTATCATTCAGAGCTCATGTCATTTGAATTAACTTTATTGTTAAGTACAGTATTTAATGCTTCAATAGAGTTGCTTGGTTTAATAACCCAGTGTCCAGATGATTACTCATCACTTTTCAGAAATAACTAGCTGCATTAGTTTGAAGTGTGTATAGTTTTATTTCTCCAGCGTGTTTGGCTCCCAGCAGCAGTGACTCATGATAAACTACAGGCCAGAACTATTGCCTTCTGACCATAAGCAAGATCCATAAAAAATAATTGACTGTATTTGGTGTAAATGAACTTATATAACCCCCGAGTTGCAAAGAAAGAGTCTCAGCGTTCGGAGGACTGAAGTCAAGTGATTGATCACATCCAAAATAAAAAATATACATGTGTGTGTTCTGTCTATATTTATTATGTATATATAAATACAAACACATATACACTGTATTTACATCTATTTACATGTATATATTTATATTCATTTATTACACGGCTCTCTGGAATGCTTGATTCTGATTGGTCATTTGAGAAATGTGCAGGTTCGTTCCTTCTGAATAATAACCGCTTCAAAGTAATAACGCTGTCACACCATCGGGCTGCACTGAGTATGCATGCTCACAATCACCTGACTACTGATTGCCGACACCTGGAACCCATCTGTTCAGCATGCTTTAAAAGCTCACCTCGCCAGTCTCTCGATGGCTGTGATCAAGGTAACACTACCCAATACTTACCTTATGCCTCACCTCATGTTGACTCTTTGGATTACTCTGATTGCGATCTTGAGTTTCAGTTTGCGCAACGATCGCTGCTTGGAGGATCTACGATCACTTACAGCAGTGGTCACCAACCTTTTCAAGCCGAAGATCCCTGACCTCTGCCTTAATGAAAGGCAAGATCTACCTTTCGAAGAATAGATAGAAAAAGACAGCCCAGATTCTACTTCCAACATGAGGCCTTTTATTTACTATTTGAATTTTTATTTGAATTTAATATACATTAAATGTTCTTTTTCTTTTTTTACCTAACTCGGAAGCAACCATCATATAATCAGATCATATGAAGTGGCACTGAACTCAAGAAAAATGCCATTGTCAGCAGT
>JAUMHG010000031.1:286931-298483 GCA_032359395.1 Enteromius anoplus
GACGTGGATTTGATCGTACGAACACTCTAAGATCAAATCAGTGCGTAAGAAAGTTTTATAAATGAGGCCCCTGATGTGGATGCGTCAGTGATATATAGATTGATCTGTCTTTCTTTAGGTTGGGACACTGATTGTTTGATTAATTGATTGATTAAAAGAGACATGATGAAAGATGCACTATAAATAACAGAAAAAACGCAGATCTGGCAACCCTTTAATAAACTGATTTCTAGGGTCAGATTGTATTAGCACTTTTTTATTTTTAACGGATTGTTTTTGTGACATAGTGTTAATGCATTATTGTTGTGTTATGTCCGACTGCCCTGTGTTGAACACAAGAGGAATGAACCCAGTACAGATAACTGCTTTCATCACTGGTGGCTGGCGCTTAATGAACATATGTGTGTGTGTGTTAAGCTAAGGCTGGTGGCTCTCAACACGCCACTGACCGGAGACCTGGGCTCTATCCACTCGGTGAATAAACTCTGCCGGACTCAAGCTCAGGCCATGGGCATCAGAGACGATTACAAGGCCTTCCTCTCACACCACCTACAGGACCTGATTGACATCGTGCAGCCCATGTACCGAACAAACATACCCATCGTCAACCTGAGGGTAACGCTCGCTCTCATTATTACTGATAAATCACTCATGAGCTCTGGGACGCTTCTTCCTTTCTGTTTCTTGCCGGAACCGGACCCTGGAGCACAACACCAGTCATAAGAGATCAATACATCATCTCAAAGCTTGTTAAATCATCTCTCTGTTGAGGTGTGATTTGTGAGGAGAGGACAATAGTTGAACATCTGGAATCGGAAAATGCATAAGTCAATCAAATGCATATTATTAATCAAACATTAGATTGAAATATATTCACGGTAGGACATGTATAAATATGATCTTTACTTGATATTCGAATGATTTTACTGTAATAGAGAAATCTACAGTAATTTTGACTGCTGTGCTGCCTTGCTCAGGGTCATCAGGATTGATGTATGATTGATTCCTCTCTGGTGAGCTGGAACTGTTTTGAGGCGAGAAACTAATCCTTTAGATTTATGAACAATGATTTATTGTTTTGTGAAGCAGATCTGGAAAGAGATGAATCAGTGATAGTTAGCTCTAGTGTCAGGAACACACACACTTCATCAAAGACACATTTAATTGATCAGAAGTGTCAGTAAAGATAACACTCCAAGGTTTCTAATTCCCAGATAACAACCGCATCATCTCGACCGTTAGACGGTTTAAAAATACTTCACCATAAGATGACTCCACTGACTCTCCCTAATTTTTATTATTATATTTTATTATTTATTTATTGTTTTATGATTTACTCTTGGATCAGCAGTCTCTGCCTCGCGTCGGGCTGACGATAACCACCTGCTAGCTCTATATTATCCCTTATTTCTGCTGTAATTTTGATCACATAAATGCAGACTCTTTCAGAAACAGGCTAGTGTATGTTCTGATCTGCACACAGTTATTATGAGAGAGGGAGTCTCTTATTTCTGGATGTCATGTGTCTGCAGGGTGAGGTCCTCTTCAAGGACTGGGACAGCATCTTCTCGAGCCATCTCCTGCCTCCGAGTGTCCCGCTGTACTCCTTCGACGGCCGAGACGTGATGAGCGACCCCTTCTGGTCAGTACTGTGTAAAACAGCTCCTCCAAATCCGTCACACGCTCCAAAGCCTGCTTCATTTGAGTTCCACAAACTCGTGTTCTTCTTCCTCGTTAACTGCTCAGACTCTAGTGAAGGTCAGCAGCCAGCGCTGACCACAATCCAGACGACTCTGGCTTTCATATTTCTCCAGCCGTGTCTTTTAATCTTGGTTCTGTGTATTTATACTCCAGGCCGGTAAATATATCCTGGGATGAGGCCGTGACAGCGGAGCAGTAATTGTGGTCAGCTAGTAGCCGTTTTAAGCTTGTTTGTGAGGTTTGTGGATGTCTTTGGTGTTTCAGGAGAGTTTCTGTGTGAATGCAGGCAGCAGAAAGCCTTCATACGCTCTTAAAAATAAAGCTGCTTCCCCGTGCCATAGAAGAACCTCTTCTGTCTAAATGACTTTAACATAAAGAACCTTTAACATCTCAACAGCCTTTCTGGTTCACTGAAGCTTCTTTGTGCTGAAAGAAGGTTCTTCAGATTATAAATAAGTAAGAAAGAGATGCTTCTTTAAAGAACCTTTGACTGAATGATTCTTTGTGTGTTTTTTGAATAGCATCTCTTTGAAGGACCTTTCAAGACTGTGTAACTGTTCAAAACGTTCAGTTATTTACATGTTTTAAAAAATAAAACCTCACGTCGCTTGCATTTTTACTATGTATCACTCTTATTATTATGGGAAGTGTTCATTTTGACATGAAATTCAGATTTTGATTCAGTTTTAGCCTTTTTCAGTCTAGTGGATGGCATTAGTTTTAGTCTAATAAATATTCTACTGACACAGTTATGAACCATCATTAATGATGTTCTCAAAGCATTCACAGGAAGGTATTATTTACACATCGTTCGTGGAATGTTTTGTTCTCTGAAGCATTTTAACTTGATGTTCACTTATCTTTCTGTGTCTCTGTCTCTGTGTGTGTGTGTGTGTGTGTGTGTGTGTGTGTGTGTGTGTGTGTGTGTGTGTGTTCCAGGCCTCAGAAGGCGGTGTGGCACGGCTCCTCAGAGAGAGGTCGGCGTCTGTCGGCTCTGAACTGTGAGTCGTGGCGAGTGTCTGATATGGCCATCACCGGTCAGGCTTCGTTCCTCTACAGCGGCTTACTGAACCAGCAGACACGCAGCTGCTCCAACCGCTTCATCGTTCTGTGTGTAGAGATGAGTGACCAGCGGAGCGTCCAGGAGCGTCTCAGGAGATCTCAGCACAGATACTGAAGAGGCTCGGGCCTCACGAACTCTCGAATGTAAAGTGTGCCGGCCGATGAAGGACTGCGGAGATCGGCTTTCTTTATGTCATTTGGATGCACTGTACTTTTCATATTGTATTTTTGATGTTGATTTTCCAAAAAAAAAAAAGGGCTTTTTGACCATGTCCTTTATTTGTTTCTTGTTCTGTTTATATTTAATTTAATTTCAGTGTTTTATTTATACAGTGACCGCACATCATTCAAAACTGAGTATGGATATGTAATTTAACTGTTTGAATTAATTATGCTTTTTTTTTCATTTTACTGAGATTTCAGTCTGTCTGATTAAGAGATTGAATCTGCATTGAATCACATTTTTATAGATTTTTTTAAAGCAAGTGAATTGAAGCAGTGATTGTCTATTGAATAAAACAATTTTTCCTAATCTTTTAGTACTTCTTATATTAAAATGTGACTCTGGACCACAAAACCAGTCAAAAGTTTTTTTTTTCTTTTGTTTTGATTTTTTTTTTTTTTTTACAGTTTTTTCCAGACACTAGGACCCATTTTTCAATACTTAGTTCACTTTTGCAAAACTCTTCACACAATTCTCCTAACCAAGTTTCAGCTCGGCAAAGCAGTTCATTTCACATTCAAAATGCACTACAACTATCAAAACACTTTATTCAGCTCTCAAATAAATTTGTTCTTCCAGAACACTAGCAAAGGTTGACAGCCGACAAACACACTTTGTCACCCACAAAACAATGAGCTAAATAACACTAACAACATGTCGTTTTCACACTCACTCTACAGAGTGTTTTCTTGTGTAAAACAAGGACACATCTCTGTTTATAATTGCAATATATATTGTTTTTAACTGCAATATATGTTACTGGAATGAATCAGACATGATGCAGAATTCGTCAATATTTAATGTTTTTTTATTTTTTTGCACTAAGTAATTCCAAAATACAAGAATTTGTATACACATCATCCACTGATACAGATACAATAGTAATGCTAATCTATAAAAATGTTGCTGTCTTATTCAGTTTTGCATTATGTTATTGTTTTGAACATAAGTTTAACAGTTTTGAAAACAGTATGTAAGCATGTGCAAAATGTGCTGTACGTACAAAGATTTTTGGCAGTTGTGTCTGAGTGAGAAAATAATTCATGAAATTTGAGAGATGTAGTCATTGAATGCATTTTGTGCCAAAACAATGATAATTGATCCTCAGTTTAGCCCAGATAGACTTCTGTTGTGCTCACTGTGTGAAGAGTTCTGCAAAAGTGAACTAAGTATTGAGTAATGGGTCCTAGCGTCTGGAAAAAAACTGCAATATACTAATGTTTTTTGGATTATTTTGACCTGCACAATGTATTGTTGTCTATTGCTACACATATACCTGTTTATGACTGCGGCTGTGCTCCAGGGTCAGGTACAGGGCTGTCTGTGTGTGGTAGAGCAGAATGTGAATACTGTGTGTTGATGATGTGTTGTCAGTGGGAGTCTGAATACACCTCTCTCTTTCTCAGTGTCTCTGAGCTGGCACGAGTCAGGTTGTTTTTCTGGACTCGGTGAGCATTGCCAGCCTCAGACTGGCACTAACACAGCATTACATCAGCCACCAGCACATCATTTACCAACAGCACGCCTGTTTCTCCTCACAGAGGAATGTTGTGGGAAGAAATCATGTAAACAGGGACTTTAAGAGGTCACAGCTTTTAATATGAATTTATTTCACATGTCCCGGCTTCACTTCAGTTTGACGTTATCATGGGTCTTCTAAGCTTCAAATGATGTATTGTAACAAAACAGCATCCCTATAATTTTATTTTATATACTTTTTCATATAAAAATTTAAATATATATAAATTTGATTTGATGACAAAATTTGTCCTGAAGCTCCGGCTCTCTCTCAGGACAGTACATTTTACACACTCTCAAAAAAATGCTGGGTTAAATATGGACAAACCCAGCAACTGGGTTGGTTTTAACCAACAGTTGGGTTAGGTTTAACCTACCTTACCCAACTGCTGGGTTTTGTCCATATTTTACCTAGTGCTGGGTAGGGTTGTGTGAATAATTTGAAGCATCGCTCAGTATATCAGTCCGCTCTTTCACCGAAACCGGAACTACTTTCAGATCACACTGCTCCTTTCAAACAAACGAAACTTCCACCAGATTACACCTCAGTTATCATTTATAGTGAAAATGACCTTGGATGAGTTCAGTATTAACGTAACTGTAATACTGTAGCAGTTTTGTCCATAATTGTTATGGACTATTTCCTTTAGCGCAAGGTTTAATGTACAGGTAAGATTATGGAACGAATTCAAACGTGAGTGATCAGCCGTGTGTCAGTCCTGCTCTGTGATTGGCTCATTTAGGCTCATTAGCGTAATGAGGATGAATATAGCAGCGGTTTCATATGGTGGTACACATGTGAAGCAGATTGGAGAATCAGTGTGTTTTCTGACCTCTTTCATCTGTTTCGGGCTCAATGCCACAACAAAGAGCTTGTTTGATTGTGAGTATTAATTACAGCGCCATGCCGGACGTGACGGAAGCAGAACATGGCAGTTCCGGAACTCAGCTTACAAAGTAGCTCATTAAATACTCTCTGATCTGCCAGAAAACGTCATTACAGTCTCCAGTTTTAGTTTAGCTTGGAACACCTACTGTAATTATCTGAAGTTATATCGGTAGTGTCTGGCCTCGGTAGGCTGTCATTACCTTGCTAGAGAGTGAATGTGTCCCGCCCATCAGAGTGCAATAATACTGCTCAAACACACGAAAGACACTCCATCAGAGTACAGTGATACTGCTGAAAACACACTCCATCAGAGTACAGTAATACTACTGGAACTCAAACACACTTTATCAGAGTACAATAATACTGCTGGAACTCAAACACACTTTATCAGAGTACAATAATACTGCTGGAACACACTCCATCAGAGTACAGTAACACTACTAAAAACGCACGAAACACCCTTCATCCGAGTACAGTAACACTGCTGAAAACACACAAAACATATTCCACCAGAGTACAGTAATACTGCTCAAACACACTCCATCAGAATACAATAATACTGCTGGAACACACTCCATCAGAGTACAGTAACACTACTGAAAACACACGAAACACACTCCATCAGAGTACAGTAACACTACTGAAAACACACGAAACACACTTCATCCGAGTACAGTAACACTGCTGAAAACACATGAAACACACTCCATCAGAGTACAGTAATACTGGTGGAAAATGCTCCATCAGACTACAGTAATACTGTTCAAACACACTCCATCAGAGTACAATAATACTGCTGGAACTCAAACACACTCTATCATAGTACAATAATACTGCTGGAACTCAAACACACTCCTTCAGAGTACAATAATACTGCTGGAACTCAAACACACTCCTTCAGAGTACAGTAATACTGCTGAAACATGCTCCATCAGCACATGCCATAGAAACAGCAAACCTGTGTTGAAAATAACGCTGCCTGCAGTCATCTCCAGAACCATAGAAGCTATGTTTTCCTCTTGGATATCCTTCGAATGGCTTTTATATTAAAGTGTGGCAGATCGTTACTCAGTGCTGATCTGAGAAGGTCAAAGGTGGGATTTTCTGCTGAAGGATGCGTTTGAGAAACAGTGGCTGTTTGTTCTGGAGTAACTGACAAATCGCCAGAAATTAATTCTAAAAGACCGTTTTTGAAGAAGAAATGTGTATTTCATGTAGCCTAGTAAAGTCTTTTTAATCGTTCATTGCTTTTTTGAAACTGTTTTACTGAACTGTACCATAAACCTGTCCTGTGGTGTGACATAGTAAAAATAAAAATAAAACTCTTAATAACATATAAATAGCATTGTTGGAGTCAGATATAATATGGAGTCAGATAGAATATGTTTGTGTTTGAACAGTGTGCCTCTGACCTTTTGAAATATGTCCTGTCTGTGCAAAGCTAGCAAATGTCACCTATTTAAAAAATGTTTTACTTCCTCTTTTGATATATTTTTGTTTAATGCCGGTTGTCTTCAAAGGAATTATCTTTCTGCGAAATATGTATACGTGTGTATCAAAACATGTCCATGTACGGCTGAACATGTATGGCATCTATACCCAGATGGTACTATATAAAGGAGGACCTTTTCCCTTCTCATCTGGGGTTGTCAAAATAAACCAAGCATTTATCTAATACACGTGTGTTGGTTTCCTCTTCTCCCCCGAGATATATCTCTTATGGTTGATGTCTTTTCATTCATGATCAGAATCTCTTACTTCTGCTTTCACAGTGGGGGAATGACTGTAGACTGAGAGGAATAACCGAGACCTTGTTTAAATTCTTACAAGCATAATATTCATTTATCTGTATTGCTAGACACTTATATTCATATAGTATTATTTAATTTATTAATAATTTATTTTAAATTATAATTGACATCATCTTTTCCCCATGACTTGTTGGACAATTTCAAGACAAACCTTTATAACAATACAAACTTTGCTGTCATCTGTTCAAAACTGCTGAAAATAATACCATTTTAGGTCATATTTGTATCTCTCCTAAAATGCAATACTCTACTGTTTTAGATATTTCCAGATAAAAACAAACCCATGGTTCTTTTACACACTGTGTGCCACACCACAGGACATAATATTTAATTTTGAACACATCGAAGAAAAAATAAAGGTTCATTTCGATCTAAACCCCATCAACATGTTTTTAAACAAAACAAAAAATAATCTTCATCAACAAAATTCAGTGGTCACACCGGAGGACGCTTCAGCCTTTGAGTCCGTTAAAGAACTTTCTATTCTGAGCTAACCTGTCATTATCGGTTTGCAAGACATACCTGCATCATTTTCCGTGATTATGTAGTTTAACATACTTTTTTTTTTTTTTTTTTTTTAAATATAAATTAGGTGTGTCACACCAAAGGACAACAACACACTTTTGTAATGGTTCCAAAAAAGTGAAATATTTAAACAATTCTGAGACCAAATTGGCCCCTGTGCACACATCACAGGCTTCAGTAACATAATCATGAATGAGTGTTAATTAACTAATTCATGTTTTCTCTAGAATTGGCCGATTTAAGATCAGGTTATTGTGTCACACCAGAGGACAGGTTTTCAGAGACAAAAAGTTTTACGTTCATACACTTTAAGAAATATATAGATTAAAAAATTACAATGATGCTGGGTGTATTTATGACATTTTTTTATGATTTTAATTTTAATTTATAAAGTTGTAATTTACTGAACCAGTCACACCACGGGAATATTTTGACACTTGCCTCAACACTGCATAAAAAAGCGCAATTACATGTTTTTTATAAAGATGTTAATGATTTCAAAAAGGGGTTTGGCCTACATCTGAATATTTTAACACACACACAGATCTAATTGATTTATTTCATAAATGGCAGGGAGAGCGCAATGTTTCAGGAGTTTAGGACACTATTCGATAACTCTTTTACTTCTTCTTTTGGTTGATGTGCTTTGAAATCAGATGAATTCTAGTCTACTTTGCGATGAAGGAGTCTGAAGGTCTGACAGTAATGAGCTCTGTGAGGTTAATCCTGCTTTACGTGTTTGAAAATGATTAACAAAAGCCATCAGCTGCGTTAATAAAGTCACTTCTAGATTTAATTCCAAATATGGTAGCCTAACTGGGAATCTGCAAGCTAAAGGCTGTAATAAGTCATCTTCTGAAGTGAACTGTGCAGTAATGGCTGTGGAAGCGCACAATAATCCACGTCTGATGTTTTTCTGAGTTTTGTAAAGCTGTTTTTCTTTTCTTCTTTCTCCTTCTGCTCCAGAGTCCGTCCCCGTCTCCACCCCTCGGGCACATAACGGTATAAGTGCGCTGATTCTCGTGGCTCCGTTAGTTCCTCCTCCTCCGAGCTCCGCCGCGCCTCACCGCACATGCTCAGAGCTCCGTGCCGCGCTCCGCGTCTCCTGAGCGGCCTGTGCTCTCCTGCGCTCCCGCTAGCACAGATGCTCTCATGGAGCTCGAGTCTCGTATGAGTCCATCATGCGCTTTAGGATCTTAATAAGATGTATGCGTGTTGTGAGATAATCATTTTGCTTCTCTGCTGCAACTTCTGCGCCTTCGTGTACACTCAGGGTAAGTGCGCTTTACTCCGCGCTTCTGCTTCTAGTTGTTTAAATGTCGCTAATCGTCGGGTTTTATGCTGTGAAATGTCGTTTTTACCCGTTACACGCGAGAAAAGCTCAGCTGCTACTAATGATGGCTAATAGCCACATTGTAACAGCATCGTAAGTTTAGACTTGTTGATTCCACACCGTTACTCTGAATCTGAATGACTGAGTTATGATTGGTAATATAATAAAGCGCTGAGTTTATGATGAGGATCTGTGTGTGCTCTGCTGTACCGTTATATTCCCGTAACTTCAGCGAGAAGCCGCTTATGAACCCGTTCTTCGTGCTGGCATGAAGAAGTCATAGCTTCAGATGTTATATAAAGTAGGTTATGTATAGAGATAGATATATATGCGAGTAAGATGTAAGTAAAAGTGTTTTGTAGCAGCGTCTGCTGTCGTGTGAAGGAGTTCTGATCCAGTCCCATCCTGTCAGGACTATATAAGAGTAACCCTTCAGAAACACGCTTCCCAGTGCCGGGGATTCACAAAGTGCTACAGTAACTTCATAATAACAACCAATACTTTCAACAATGAGCGTATTGTGCTGCATCGTGGGATAATCGTTTAAATATCTGTTTGGTGTGAAGTCAGTTCTAGTGATTACATTTATTTTCATTTCATTTAGCGCTTCAAAGAAAAGGTTTTAACTCCTGTTTCGGATTGTAAATTAGGAATGCTATATTGTCTTTTATTGTATTTTCGTGAATAAACCAGCCTATAGCAAATGCATGCAATGCATATTCTTTATGGCACAGTGCATTCTGGGAACTGAAGTGTTTTTACAGTTGATGTGTGATTCTAGGAGATAACTGAGACTGCGTGTGGTTCTGGTGAGCTGATCGTGTTAATGCTGATCACACCGGTGTTAAAGTGTTAGGAGGGGGTCACAAACATTTGTTGTTTTGGTTTTGGCTGCCATTTGTTGGACAGTAGGTGTCAGAATCAGCACTGACGAATAGAGTTAAACATACATACATAAAATTCCTCCGGGCAAAGTTTTGATGTTGTTCATGAAACCCTCAATTCAAAAGTCAGTTCATTTATGTTCTATTAATGTGAAACAAAGTCAAGCTTACATCTGGATACCCAAGTGCTTTGAAGTATGTGTGTGTGTGTGTGCTCTGGATTCTTCAGTAAATGACTGCAGTGAGTGCTGACACACACACACACACACACACACACACACAAACAGAACACAAGCTTTAGCGTTAGATAATAGATAGAAGTTAGCTGTTAACCTCACAGTAAAAAACGCAGTGTCAGTTCAAGGCAAAAAAACACATTTAACACTTTTAACACTTTACACTATAGGGTATTAAACACCCCTGCTGTTGTTTTAATCATTTAAGTGTTATTCATAAAAGTATTGTTTCTGGTGCAAAAGTTAAGATGCCATTGTGTGGTGTTAATGTACAAGATTAGACTTAAAATAGAGTCTTTGAACAGATGTTTAAATTCCAACGTTTATTTCCCAAATGAGCAGAGAGGGAATCAGATGTGTAGAGGTTAATTACTCAAGTGTTGCACAGAGACATAATAGTTAATAAAGCACATCTATGACAGGTAGACTGCAGTACGATTCTTCATGCTCAGTCTGCTGTTCTTCTTCATCGTCCAGAGCAAAGACCAAAATGACAATTGAGGTCATCTCTCCAATTGACTGTATTAATATTAGTCTTTTTTATACACCACGCCGACAGTAGGTAGTGACAGAGTATGAAAGAAGATAAAAGTATATAATAAAAGTATATTTTGTAAGCGCATTCCAAAACATATTTAACACGTATAGTCATGTTATTTCAGGAAACCGAAGCAGCATTAGCGTCACACATCTACACCTCACACACCTGACAGAAACACACACCAACCATAGAGAGAGTCAAATTATCAACAAAAAGCATTGCTCCTGTGCAGTTTAATACAGAGAAAATCAACCCGACTCTCCGTCTCGGCCGCAGGAAGATAAAATGGCGTCGTGGCTCAGCAAGGCAGTGACCCCTGAAGGGCGGAGTCAGATCATTCGGCACTTTCAGTGTAAGAGTGACACTAGGTTAGAATGACATCATGTAGATTGTTAATTCAACTTTCCTGGAAATGAATAACTTTTAACGCTGCTGGTTTATTTACTGTCCCTCGGCCGGTCAGGCTCCTCTCACACACACTTCTAAAGCTAGGCTTCCTCTGAACGCTGCCTTGAGCCAATCACGTCCAGGTCAAGCCGCCGCTCACATTGTACCTATTTAAATTTTCCTTTTTTTCTACACAAACATCTGCAACCAATTTAGACTCCCTCGAGAAAGGCTCAGGACAAGAAGAGGATAAACCGAGGTGGCAGACAGCGCTGAAAATCAAAGTCATGCTGTCATCCATTGAGTTTGAGAACAGGAACGCCTGCGATCTTAAAGATGCCATAGAATGAAAAACTGAGCTTACTTAGGCATGGTTGAATAATAACAGTTCAGTACATGTACATAACATACTGTGAGTCTCAAACACCATCGTTTCCTACTT
>JAUMHG010000031.1:298583-321665 GCA_032359395.1 Enteromius anoplus
AAAACAGAACAATTGCACTGTTCATTCTCGCCGCCGATAAGACACTTTTATGTCCAACAATCTTAGCCACAGCTATGCTACATTCCTCCACAGAACAGCGTTCCGCTGGAACAACTTTAATGCCATGCCGCCTTGTTAGCTGTTCCAGCGAAACTCCTCCAGACGCCGCCATCCCACTCAGCAAACGCTGACTGGCAGCGTCTTAATCTACTGTAAGAGTACCACTCCACAAACAAACCTCCAGATACTCTCTTAGAAGAAGCTAAGAAAAAAAGATAGAAAAACTCACACAGCTCCACAGCCAAACCACTCGCACTCCTCACCCACCACGCTCCGCTCACTCGCTCCACAGACGCCCGCGCATGCGCACAGAGAGAGAGAGAGAGAGAGAGAGAGAGAGAGAGTGTGTGTGTGAGAGAGAGAGAGAGAGAGTGTGTGAGTGTGTGTGAGAGAGAGAGAGAGAGAGAGAGAGAGTGTGTGTGTGTGTGTGTGTGAGAGAGAGAGAGAGAGAGAGTGTGTGTGTGAGAGAGAGAGAGAGAGAGAGAGAGAGTGTGTGTGTATCAGTGAGGGTGTGTGTGTGTGTGAGTGTGTGTTTAACTCTTTATAATTAACTCTTGTTAATGGCACATGTCCGGTGTGTGTCTCTGTGTATAGAATTAAAATCTTAAAGATGCTGTGTTTAAGACACGCTCCACAGTGAAGGTGTCTGTTATTAAGGCGTCTCGCAGCCTGTTGTCTCACACACCAGTGCTTGCAGATATGTTCTTGTCTTCTCGTAATGAGTTCATCCTGTGTGTATGTAATAAAACCTGCTCCGGGTGAGTCAGAGGGGATTGTTTGCTGTTCGTCTTTGGGAAAGTCTCAAGGTTACGAGTGTTCAGAGGAGCCGTGTGTGTTTGTGTGATCTTAATGAAGGACAGACGTGACCCAGACGGTCAGGTGCTCAGTCCGGAGCAGCTCATTAGCTGATTGATCTCGGTCCGTTCACTGACCAATCACACACTGGCCTCAGCACTTCCTGTGTCTGGGAATCTCTCGTCTGACGGGCTGCTTTTATGAAGCATCTTCTTCTCTTTTTTTTACTAGTATTTTGTCTTTAATTATTTTATTATTTTGCCATATTTATTACCCTTTATATTTATATTTTCATTGAAAACAGATAATGAATCCCTTTAAAGGAGCTAATGCAGTCAACGATGAACAGATGAGTTTTATGGTTCAACGATGCATATGTTTCACAGATAAATAAACAATATTTGTTGTGTTCTGTGCATTTCTGTACAAAAAAAAATACTGATCTTTTTCCCTTCTGTGCGTCTGGTGTTCTTACAGCATCAGGATGTGCTCTGTTAGCATAAATCAGCGCGGGAGTGACGTCATCTTTAACCAACATTACTAACACAGCTTTCATTAATAATAAAGCTAAAAACAGACATGATGCAACACTCATACATGAACAATTCATAAATGTATTTAAATATAAATTGTGAAGCGACTGTTATTAGACTAAACTAGCACAGATCTTCAGCTGTACACACGAGACAGCTCATAAACACACCAACACATCCAAACAAGTGAAAATCAACATTCATCTTTCATTTGTTATACTCTTCCCTTTTTGTTTTTTAATAAAACCTTAAACCTTTTAAACGAACCCTTTAAAAAACGTTGATTTAGTTTAATATGAACACGGCACGCTCACAACCAATGAACAAATTTATTCAGAGCGGTGGTGATTTATTTCTATAAATGTGTGTGTGTGTGTGTGTGTTCTTCTGGTTTAGTGCCGACTCAGAAGCCTCCGGTGCTGGGGCCTGTAGCGTTCGCAGCCCTGATCGCGGGGCCCGTGTGTGTGGTGTGCTTCCTGATGGTCACCATCTTCTACATCTGCCACAGCCGCTCGGTCCTTCATCACCGTGTGCCTAACGAGGAAGACCCCTCTATGGACCACCCCTTCATCACGGTCGGAACCACCCTCAAAGACCTGATCTACGACATGACCACGTCCGGCTCCGGCTCAGGTAACACACACAGAGACACACACACTCACACACACACTGGGGTCTCTCTATAGGTGTAATGGTGTTTCTACTGTACAGACTGTATGTGGTATTGTCCTACACTGACCCTACACCTAAACCTACCCCTTACAGGAAACTACACACACTTTTAGATTCTCAAAACACTTATCCCAGGTGCACACACACACACAGACACAGAAATGCAGACACACATATATATATACTGCTGTAGAGCTTTTTAAATTAATAATTTAGTCTAAAAAATAATACTTTGAAGTATTGTTTTATTAACAGTAACAATGTTTTTGTATCATTGATGTATTACATTATTGTATATTATATTGTTATATTGTATTCTTTTTTGCTTTCATATAATTTTTTTTTAAATTGCAGTAATTTAATTATGTTTTTTCATATTTTTCATATATTAAGTTGTTTAAAATATATCTATATAATTTAAAAATAATAATAATTATAGTTTATTTTAGCACACCAAGTGAAAACATGAAATGTTGCCTGGATGAAATAAAAAGAAAGTTTTCTAATGTCATTGAGTTAACATGTAGTTTCAGTTAATCATAATAATCCTGAACATCACGGCTCTAAACATCTTCTTTCTCAGTGTAATGTGTGTTTCAGGTCTCGTCTCAAAACATTCAGGAGTTTCCTGTTATTCTTGCTTTATTTACACACATTTCACATCATATAATTATGTGTCGTCTTCCTGGGCATCTGGGCATTCGTGTGTTCCACCCCCTCATCACACGACATCATTAAACACAGGCTGTCAGGGTAAAGTGCTGCTTATCTCACTGGCACGTCTTCAAGACGTTAAGGAACAGGGTGTGTTCAGAAATTTGGTTTGATTTCTGTCTACGATTTATTTGTTCAGAGCCATGTGAAAAAAGCAGCAGATGCAGAGAAGGAAATGAAGGTAGCTGTTGTTTTGGAGTGTGCTGTAAAAGAGGAAGCTCTGCTAGATGTTTGTGTGGATCTGAACAGACATGAATTCAAAGGAAAGCGTTAATGGCACCAGATTTGTGTTGGTGTTATCAGGCACTCGCAGTGCTCTAGTGAGAGACACACAAACACACATGAAGGTCACTCTCACAGACGTCTTGTGTCTGCTGGAGACACTCACACACGTCCAGGCTACACGAGAGGCCTCCTCAAGACATGGGTCTGCTCTCTGTGTCCAGTGCTCCTCATATCATGCCTTTCTGAACACGTGCAGTTATAAATTTTTACATATCTACCATTTTTGTTCTTTTCAACTTAAAAGCACTTACTGTACTCTGTGTAAGATTGCTTTGGCTTTAGATCATGAAGAACTAGTTGACTATTGTTTCTGATTTTTCTCTCTTCTGACCAATCAGTCTTTTGTTCTTTTTTTGTCTCTCTTTCAAAAGTCTTAAAATAATAGTTTTTTAACAAACATGAATGCAGAAGTGACATGTGCTGACTTCAGCTTCTGAGAAACCTGCAGTGTGTTCAGAACACGATCATCTGTCATCTTTTACTCACCCTAAAAACATAAGACTTTTATTCATCTTTAAAAAGACACGCTATTATATAATGTAGAAATATTTATATATATATATATATATATGTATTTTATAAATATAAATTCTTTCCCATACAGCAAATAAATATATAATCTTAATATATTTCAAATTATGCAAAAAATGCTAACTTATATGAATATATTAAAAATAAATAAGTCTCTCTCGTCTCAAGTTCAAGTTGCTTTATTATCATTTCCTCTCAAGGATAAGCCTTTGTTCCTGAGCCACCACTGTAGGGGTCTCATGTACAGCAGGCCAATTGGTATAATGGCAGCCTCTGAAACTGCTTGACAGTGAGTGACCGGCCTTCTTTTACTCTCGCGACAGCGGTGAGGATCGATTCTACTCCAGCAGGTGTCATATGAGCCCGCATCGTGGTCGAGTGCCACACCACGCCTAGATAAGTGGTTCTCTGAGCTGGAGAAAGTACACTTTTCTTGGCATTTAGTCTTAACCCCAAACGTTTCATGTGAGCGAGAACGACATCTCGATGTGCACGCTTCTTCCGGCGAGTCTGCTAATATTAGCCAGTCGTCGATGTAATGCAATATGCGGATGCCCTGGAGTCGCAGTGGAGCCAGGGCTGCATCCACACATTTCGTAAACGTACGGGGTGAGAGTGCCAGGCCGAAGGGGAGAACACGATATTGGTAAGCTTTGCCCCTGAAAGCGAACCTCAGGAACTTCCTGTGTGATGGATGGATCAATACATGAAAGTATGCATCTTTTAGATCTATTGTGACAAACCAGTCCTCGGACCGAATTCGTGCTACAACCTGCTTTACTGTAAGCATCCTGAACTTCAGTTTCAATACTGAGCAGTTAAATTTTCTGAGATCTAAGATGGGCCTCAGCCCTCCATCCTTTTTGGCAACTATGAAGTAGCGGCTGTAGAACCCACGTTCGATATCGAGGAACCAACTTGATGGCTTCCTTCCTAAACAAAGTTTCGACTTCTTGTTCCATGACCAGAGCCTGCTCTGAACGAACTATTGTATGGTTGACACCTGCAAATTGTGGCGGAGTGCAACCGAACTGGATTCTGTATCCGTTTTCTACAGTACGCAGGACCCATCGAGACACATTTGGTAGTAGTTTCCACTCTGCGAAATAGTCTACTAAGGGAACCAGTCTCGATGCAATGCTCTGTTTCTGCGTGTCTGGATACGTGGTATGAGGAGCTAGCACTCAGGTGAGACTGCCCCCGCCCGGTAGTCCTACGAGCTGGAGAGCGGCGAGGGAGGAACCACCGAAACACCGCCGCTTGCTTTTGCGCCTCCTGGTGTCTTTCGACGACCGAGTTCATAGCGTCGCCGAGCAGACCCTCGGGCGCAAGCGGGGCATCCATCAGGCAGACTCTGTCTTTATCCTTCATATCAGACAGAGTCAGCCAAAGATGCCTCTCAACTGCGACCATAGCTGCCATAGATTTCCCGATAGCTCTAGCCGTCTCTTTTGTGGCTCGCAGTGAGAGGTCGGCGGCCCTCCTATGCTCTTTAATGTCTTTCCCACTGACATGCTCGCCTTCATCCAGCTCTTTTAGCAGGTCGGCTTGGTACGCCTGTAATACTGCCATGGTATGCAGACACGCACCAGCCTGACCTGCTGCTGAAAACCCCCTACCCACTAAATTCAATGTTATTCTAAGGGGTTTAGTAGGTAGGGCAGGATCCTTCAAAGACGCTGCTGAATCGGGAGAGAGATAGCCCGCGAGCGTCTGCTCTACCCGAGGCAGCATCTTGTAGCTGTTTTCGTCCATTCCGACCACGTTACCATAGTAATGGGACACTAGCACGAATAAACGGGACGAAAACGGCTTTTTCCACGATTTCACTACCTCGGCGTGCAAATCGGGAAAGAATGGAAGGCTCCTTCTTGGAGGTGGCTCGCCTAGCTTTTAGAAATCTCTCATCTAATTTGCTTTTCTTAGGCTCTGATTTTTCCTCGGCCGGCCAGTCGATATTTAATTTGGCGACGGCACGAGTCACCACCTCCAAGAGCTCCTCATACTGGGGCGCGGTCTCTTCCCCAGCACTCTCCATCTCTGCTTCTTCTTTTTCTGAAGCAGAGAGGAGCAGTGCAGCGCCGCCTTGAAAGGTGGAAGTAGCAGAATGCGCTTCCAGACCTACAAGGCAAGCGCTCGATCCTGTGGTAGAGGACCGAGATAACGACCTGCCCGTCTCGGATTCCTCTTCATATAAATCACACAGATCGAGTTGCGATCCCATCGAATGCCGTCGTGGGGAATGCAGGATCGCTTGTGAAGGCTCCCTCTTCATCGAAAAGAGCCTTCCGGGAGCGAAGCACACGCATCGGCAATCTCTCACAATCCCTGCAGCCCTCCTTATCACTCTGCTGGAGGGCTGCTGCAGCGTGCTCCGCTCCCAGGCAGACTACACAGAGCGTGTGATTCATCAGGCAGGATGCATCTCTCACACGGGCTCGCACACATTTTGTAGCTACTGCCTTCGCCCCTTTTTTGTTTTTGTTGTGCTTTTGACATTTTTTCTATTTTCTGTCTTTTTACACAAACAAAAATAAATTTTTTCTTTTACACAGAGACACTTTTTTTTTCAACTCAGACACAGACTTTTTCATACACACACAGAGCGCTCTCGCTGAAATGGCAAAAAGCTGTCTGGCCGGCATTTTCCACGTGCTTATATGCTTCCTGGCCAGTGACGTCACCCGCCATGACGTCCCAACTCATCATTGGTTGATTCTACACACGATTCAGAGCCGTCACGCTGAGGGAGTTCCCCAAAGTGTCTCGTTGACGCAGCTCGAGTTCCTGAAAAGGAACTCTGTTCAGTTTTTTTTAAAGTTCAGACTTCTTTGGCATTCTTCGTGGTGCAAGCTCCGTTGTCGCTGAGGCGAGCTGGCGTTTGCATTCATGGGGATCACAGATGGATCTGATGAAAGTGATTGAAATGGGTGATCCCCTATTTCTTTCCCACCCGATCAGATCTAACGTTAGAAGAACGAAGCTTTCGCTGAGGCAGAGCGGCGCTTACAATCGTGGAGCTCGACAGAAAGACTATCGTGGTGTTGGCTACAGCAAAACACGGCATCCGCTTGTTTCCTCCCTTGAGGGGGTTGTTTTAGCGGTCTGTTCCGCACCCTGTCGGCGAGCTGGAGGGAGTGCGGTAGGCGCTGGGGTTGGTCAGCCACATCAGTACTCTTTCGGTGAGCCGAGTAAGCAAACACGAGTTCTACGTCTTTCATCTGGGACCGGTCTCAAAAGATTGGTACCCTTAGTAGATTATCTGGTAGATCTCAGTCAACTGAACCGTTCAGTCAGTCAGCTGGAGTTCAGAGTGCTTACACTAAAGCAAATGACAAGTTAAATAAAGTCTGAGGACTGGTTTGTCACAATAGACATATTTGCATGTTCAATTCATCCGTCACACAGACGGTTCCTCAGATTTGCTTTCATGGATTGCCATGTTGCTTTCATGTTTTCTCCAAAGCTCGGGTAGATGTGCTTCTGGCTGTGGTCAGGAGAACGAAACAAGGCTGTTTACTCACAGTCAAACAGTTTCAAAGACTATTGGGCCTTCTGGCGGCACCTGCAAGCGTGATTCCGTCAGGGTTGTTACACATGAGACCACTTCAATGGTGGCTAAAAGACAAGGAGTTTGCCCCGAGGAGAAATCCTTTTAACTTAATCAAGGTCTCTCAGAGAGGAGTCCAGACCTTGGATATGTGAAGGAAACTGCAGTTTTTGCAGTCAGGGCCATTGCTGGGTGTTCAGTCTCATCGAGTGATGCTTACAACCAATGTGTCCCAGACCTGGTGGGTCGGCAGATATTAGTGCACTCCGACAACGTGGCGACAGTGTCGTATATCAATTATCAGAGGGGCCTGCGGTCTCGTCCCTGATACAAGTCGGTGCACAAAATTCTGATATGGTCTCAGGGGACGCTCTCTCTTTGAGGTCAATCTACATTCCTGGGTACCTGAACGTAGGAGCAGATGCACTGTCAAGGCACAGGCTGAGGCCTGGAGAATGGTTCTCACTAGTACATCCAGCGCCGCTGGGGCTGGATGCGGTGGTGCAGAAGTGGCCGAGGCGCCCTCTGTATGCATTTCCCCTGACCACTCTGCTCCCAGCAGTACTAGAGAGAGTTCGGCAGGATGCGGTCAGCTTACTGTTAGTAGCACCATTCTGGCTGAACAGAATATGGTTTGCGAACCTGGTCTCTCTCCTCGACGGGGTGCAGTGGCATATCCCCGTCAGGATGGACTTACTCTCCCAGCAAGGAGGGCTAATCCTACATCCGCGCCCAGAGATGTACAATCTATGGCTGTGGCAAAACTCATACCGGTAGGTTTGTCGGCAGAGGTCGCTCATTCTATTGTACATGTACATTCGTAAGTCTGCGGCATGGAGGAGGGCGGACCAGCTTTTTGTATGCACTGGTCCTCAGCGGAAAGGTTTACCTGCTTCAAAACAGACTTTGAGCAGGTGGATAGTGGATGCTATATTTATGGCCTATGACTCTGCAGGTCTCCCCTCACCGACGGGAGTCAGAGCTTATTCCACTAGAGGGGTGGCGGCCACGAAGGCCTATCTAGCAGGTGTCCCAGTACCGGACATCTGCAAAGCAGCTGGATGGTCCTCTCCCTTGACCTTTGCGAGGTTTTATGGGCTTGACCTTCCGGCTACCCCAGGTTCTGTTGTCCTTAGCTGTGCTGCTCCACACTAGGCAGGAACTTGTGGGTCTGGGGTCGTTGGTATATTGTTCCCAAATTGTCTATAGACGCAGTGTGAGTTCCTGAAAAGGAACGTCTCTGGGTTATGTATATAAACCAAGTTCCTTGAAGGAACGGGACACTGCGTCTCTAGCCACACCCACGGCATCCCTGCCGAGCGCTTGCTTCATTCCTGAGCTAATGGGTGATGTGCCGCACCTGGGTTTTCAAGCTCCGGGAATCATGAAGTCACCGCTTAGACGCCCGCTTATTAAGCCTTATTTGGACAGATTTGCAGCAGATTCAGAGCGTGGCTAATGCCGAGGCGTTCCCAAAGCGTCTATAGACGCAGTGTCTCGTTCCTTCAAGGAACTGGGGTTATATACATAACCCAGAGACGTTTCCTCTGATGTGAGTTTACACACTTTAATCTTTTCTCCCTCAGAGCTGTAGACTCATTGTGTTCCAGCTTTTCATTTAGTAATATAGTATCATGTTAGGAAATAATACAAAATCATTTTATATACACTAATTTTCAAAAGTTCGAGGTCAGTACGTGGTTTTTTTGTAAATTGAAGTGAAATTGGTCAAAGGTGACAGTAAAGACATTTCTAATGTTTGTTACAAAAGATTTGTTTCAAATAAATACTGTTCTTTTTAACTTTCTATTCATCTGTGAATAAATTACAGTTTAACACACATTCCCAGAGAAAACAGCTGTTTTACATTAGAATAATACATTTTTTACTCTATCTCTGATTAAATAAATTTAAGAAGAGATTTCTTTGAAAACATAAAAAAAAATTTACCAACCCCAAACGTCACTCTTGGGTTTCAACAAAACTGGTTTCAACACAGGTTTTATGGTGAAATGACACTGACTGTGATGTGTGTGTGTGTCAGGTCTTCCTCTGCTGGTGCAGCGGACCATCGCCAGGACCATCATCCTTCAGGAGAGCATCGGGAAGGGCCGCTTTGGGGAGGTGTGGAGGGGGAAGTGGAGAGGAGAGGAGGTGGCTGTGAAGATCTTCTCCTCTAGAGAGGAGCGCTCCTGGTTCAGAGAGGCTGAGATCTACCAGACCGTCATGCTCCGGCACGAGAACATCCTCGGCTTCATCGCCGCCGACAACAAAGGTCAGCAGCACTGGTGCATGCTGGGACGAGAGTCCGGCTCTGACCGACACTGCACCATACCTCAGAAGCACTGTTAGGCTGATATAAGCTGCTTCCAGTCTGTGTTTCTTATGGTTAAGCAGCTGTTATATTTAATATTCATTCTACAGCAGTAAAGTCCTTAATTTAATTACAAGTAATATGTTTTGCAAAATATATTAATGAGTTGATAATGTGCAAAATAATCACTTTAGTAAAGTTAGTTTTTTGTTCATGAAATTCTGTCATTAATATTAAAACAAACATGGTAACACTTCACTGAAAGCTTTATGTTTAATGCATTATAAAAGGTTATTGAAGGGCACAATGCATTATAATTCTTTGTGATGTGCGTTGTAATATATTATATCTTGTAGATAATTATATCTAAATTTAAAATGCACAGTGTAACAATCGATAAGTGTTATAATTGTGGATTTAGTTATTCATGAGATGTGTTATAAGGTGCATTACGAAACTAATGCATTACACATAAAAGCCTTAGCTAAAGAATTGTTGATTCTGAAAACACTAAATATATTTAATAGTATCAATAATATAATATTTAGTATAATAGTATAATAGACATAATCATTATATTTGTAATGAAACTAACCTGATAAATGATGTTGACATTAAATGTGACCCTGGACCACAAAACCAGTCATAAGAGTATACATCATAAATCATTTCTCCACTGATGTCTGGTTTGTTAGGAGAGGACAATATCTGTCTGAGATATAGCTTTACTATTAGAAAATCGGGAATATGAGGGAAAAGAATCAAAACATTGAGGAACAAATGAAGTTCTAATCAATGCTTGTTACTAATCAGAAATGAAGTTTAAATATATTTACAGAATGAAATTGACAAAATATCTTCATGGAACATGATCTTTACTTAATATCCTAATGATATTTGGCATAAAATAAAAAGCCATAATTTTGACTCTAGTTCTACAGATGTACCCTAGCGACTTTAGACTGGTTTTGTGCTCCAGGGTCACGTATAAGAAGAGATGGCAACAATGTTCAAAAAAAGCATTTATCTATGCATAGATCTAAAGATCAGCCAATATCTATGCATCTGTTGATCAGTACTTGACTGTGTGTGATTGTACTGAGCTCAGTGAATGTGTGTGTGTTCTCAGATAACGGCACATGGACTCAGCTGTGGCTGGTGTCGGACTATCACGAGCACGGCTCCCTCTTCGACTATCTGAACCGCTACACGGTGACGGTGGAGGGCATGATCAAGCTGTCTCTGTCCACGGCCAGCGGCCTGGCTCACCTGCACATGGAGATCGTGGGGACTCAAGGTCTGTGCCTCTGCAGATTCATGCTGCTTTTGTTTTGAAGCGCTAGAAAACTCTCAGGGAGTCCTGCTTGGGTCTGAATCTGAATCTCAACACACAGCGAATGCCGTTCAGGGCTGCTATTCTCTAATATTTTACATTTATATATGGAAATAATTTTAATTTTATTTATTATTTTACATATACAGCACATGTCAAGGTGCTAGGAAAAAATGATCTCATCATCAGAAGCTGAACATCCTGAAAAGTAGCGTATTAGTCTATGAGAATGATCTCTCAAGATTATGTGACACTGAAGACTGGAGTAATGATGCTGAACATCACAGAAATACACTTTAACACACATTCACACAGAAAACTTTACACTGCAGTGATGTTTAAACTGTAGGAGTAATAATAATGAAGCAGAATCGTGGATGTTTTCTCCTCAGGAGCAGATGTTAGTTGGTCCCTCGTGTTTGGTGAGTTGTTAATTCATCTGATCAGGGGTGCGTTTCCTGAACGATGATGTAACACCACAGTACAATGCATTGTTTTGGAAAGGAACTAGCTACAAATGACTGTTTCCCGAACACGGTCGCATCTCCGTCGTTTGAACCACGTTAGTTCAACAACGTAGGGCCATTGTTAATGACGTCAACCGCATGTCGTGAAGATATACCTTCTGCTATTAAACTGATTAGATATCTCCAAGATGCTGCTGTATTGAACATGAGACATATTGACTAATTTATTATTTTTGTTCACTGTCATTTTGCTATATTTGATCTTTGAACCATGTGTTTCCTTCATGATGTTCCCTTACCCTTTTATCAAAAACAGCGTTTAGAATGGGCGTGCAAAAATCCCTAATTAAAACACATTTTATATTTAAATAGAATGGAATATAAAGATAGTAATGCATGTTAGTTTGCTTCTTGTGCCCAAGAGCATATTTGTTAAAGCCCATATATCTTAGTAACAAGAAACTATGCGTCTAACCACAGATCCAATGCTGTTTATTTATTTAAACGATGTATAAAAACACCACTTTGAGTCTGTTTGCATCTTAAAGTCCAAAAGTGGCGTGAGTGGAGAGGAGTTGATGTGAAGTGTCATAAATGAGACATAATGCCTCATTATTCTGTACGAGACTCAATCAAGAGATCAAGCATGCTTTGCTGTAGTTTGTACACATTATTGAGGTGTGTATGATTACTGTTGCTTGTTCAGATGAGGGTGCAAAGGATCATCTTTACTGTAGTCCAATATGTACCATGAGCTTGAATCTATAGTGTTTACATCTCTGATTGGGAACCCCATGTGCGTTAGAATCCAGTCAGAATCGATAGCATGGTGTAAACGTGAATAAAAGCCTGAGTAGAATGTGAATGAAAGGGTTAACGTGGAGCTGAACTCTGAACTCTGTCTCCTGTTTTCAGGAAAGCCTGCCATCGCTCACAGAGATCTGAAGTCCAAGAACATCCTGGTGAAGAAGAACGGCACGTGCTGCATCGCAGACCTGGGTCTGGCTGTCCGTCACGACTCTGCCACCGACACCATCGACATCGCACCCAACCACCGAGTGGGCACTAAACGGTACGGCTTTGACCTGCAGGACCACACCAAACCATCTGGTCCTCACTCACCATCACCAGAACGTCCTGAGGAGAGCTTCCAGCACTGCTTTACATGTCACACATTACACAGGAAAAGATTTTCCCATCATGCTTTAGAAATCATCATCAGTTATATATCAGTATCAGAATTCCTCTTTTGAAAGCAGATGTTTTATTAGCGTGGAGAATCATATTCTAAAATATTTTTGTTCATGAATTATGGAAATGTCATTTTGGATCACGTCTCTGTTCAAAGATGGAGGGAGAGTTAAAGGGTTAAAGAGAACAAGTGGTATTTGTGGCATGGAAAATATATTGAATTTATGTTTATCTACTCACTGTAGAGGATGTGCTGATGTGACACGAGCTCTTAAAATCACTCAAAGCCTTGAATGAGCTCAGAAAGTGTTCAGTTCACAGAATCAAGCGTGTGCAGCAGTGACCTGCTCTTTGTGTTTGTTTTGTAGAAATATTTAAATGTCCTTAAATTAAAATAGATGCAAAATGAAGACAGGATGTCTTCAAAAACCTGAACTGAAATAAACAGTTAATAGACACTGTAAAGACAATAAAGCGGACAAGACATTAGTCAAATTAAAAACTAATAACATCTCAGTGATACTAAAACGTCAGAGAACAGATTCATGTGACATCATATGAATCCTCCAAAGCTACTATTTTAGTATAAATCTTCACATGTCCTCCTACCCCTGAGATGTTCCTGCTGTGTTTGTGGAGTTCAGGCCTCTGTGCTTTTGTTTCATTCAGGCGTAATTACATATTGATTACTTTTTCCAGGGGCTTTTTTTGGTGAAACTGCGTTTAGTTCTGAATCTAAACGATAATAAAGTCAACCTTCAGAAGGACCTTGTATTCGCTCAGATCTCTGGATTGTGATTTCCTTCAACAGGTACATGGCCCCAGAAGTGCTGGACGATTCGATAAACATGAAGCACTTTGAGTCTTTCAAAAGAGCAGACATCTATGCCATGGGCCTGGTCTTCTGGGAAATTGCCAGCAGATGTTCTATCGGAGGTCTGATCGCATGTGTTCATCTGACTCCTTCCTTCTCTGCTGTTCTAGACTCGTCGTCTCTGAAACCAAAGCTGTTTTTGTGCAGGCATTCATGAGGACTACCAGCTGCCGTACTATGACCTGGTTCAGTCGGACCCGTCGGTGGAAGAGATGAGGAGAGTGGTGTGTGAACAGAAACTACGACCCAACATTCCCAACAGATGGCAGAGCTGTGAGGTGAGAGCATGAACCTGTGCTAGAACAGTCTGTACGAGGGAGAAAAAACAAACTGTCCTGTCATTGTCCAAAATATTGTCAGATGATGTTTATATAAACAACATAAAGTGGAATTTGAATGTATTCACTGTTTAAGTGGAATAGAAATAACTTCTGCAACTGAATAATTTCACCTGCGACAATCTGAAGCAAACTAATCATGACTGTTCCAAAACTCAAGATTATCATTCAATGACATCATCATGGAGCTGAAGTTAGTGTGCTCAGTAGTGCTCTCGTGAGGTCGTGCCTGTTTGTGCAAAGCGCTGAAAAGAGCTCAGCTTTATTAAGAGCCGCTAGACGAGTGTTAGGAGACGATGTTCAAATACCGTCTGTTCTAGAAGGACACTGATTCCAGGAGCTCATATGAATATCTTCTTGATTACACAAATGTAATCCAGATTTAAAAGGGATAAGACTGAATAATGTTGTGTGTGTGTGTGTGTGTTCCAGGCTCTGCGTGTGATGGCTAAGATCATGCGCGAGTGCTGGTACGCTAACGGAGCCGCCCGTCTGACCGCCCTGCGCATCAAGAAGACCCTGTCCCAGCTCAGCCAGCAGGAGGGCATCAAGATGTAGAGCAGCGCTCCCCTTCCCCTTCATCATCACCAGAGGACACAGCACTTTCACAGACGCCTTCCAGAACAGACCGGGCTCTCTCGGAGCGCCGCCTTCTGTTATTTATAGTTTGAGGTTTGACTGTTTCTGTGGGACCTCGGTTCGCACCTCGCGTTTCATTTCCGCTCATCGCTGCAGCTCTTCAGGTCGGCGTGACTTTATACATGTTTTCAGTTTTTTTGCAAAAACGAACCTGGACACGACCTCATTCAGTCTCGGCGACATATGCAATACAGAAGAAACCTCTCTACTTTATATTTTTACTGCTCTGCTACAACGACTACGATAACAACCATGCCTTCCAAGCCAGGTGTTACCAGAAAGTGCCACTGCTTCGAACCAACTAACCGACCCGCCCGACTAACCCACCCACCCTCGCGGTGTGCTGGGCTCTGCTGGTGCCATCCTTCATTTCCTCTGCAACAACAATCAACCTCTTCATGAACAGCTGAAGGTCGGAAGCATCTCCTGGAGTGGCCCAGACGTACTCGAGGAGCTCCTTGTGTGCTTGGAGCTCATTCAGGAGGAGAGCGATGTTTCCTAAGCCATAGCTTTTCCAACGTTTTGTGGCGACTTTTTCTAATAGAATGTGCAAACTATCAAGGACTGCTTTGAAACTCTTTGGAGCGAGCCTTAAGGGACCAACGTGGAGCTGGAGTGTGTGTGTGTGTGTGTGTGTGTGTGTGTGTGTGTGTTCAGAGATGTAGCAGCGCTCGTGCTTCGCTGTCTGGAGAATCAGAGCTGATGGGAACCTTTCTCAAGGTATCAGATTCGGGTGTTGATTTAAGCCTGAGACTCTTATTAATGTGCATCTATACGTCCCAGGCTCCTCCAGCGGTCAGATCACCACAGCGTTTGTGTTTTAATGTTCGTCAGCACAAAACATACATGTTTGAGAAATGATGAAAAATATCCTAAAATTCTGATCACATGAATAAAGGACATCTTTAAATAGAAAGATTTGAAATCTCGCAGTCCAAGAACTTTGACCGGTCGTGTCCTTATTTTGCTGAATCATGGGTATTATTGGAGCTGTAAAGGACCATGTTAAGATTTTAGCTTTCAGATTTGACAGAAATGTTAGTAAGCGATTGGTTCTTGTGCCAGGCTCCGTTGACTTCCGCTGTGTGTACCTGACTGGAGCAAAGTCAACATTCAGCCACAAAACGCTGTGAGCTCACTCTACTGTTTGTAGCCATGGGTTCCTGCTCTTGTGAGGGTCAGAGTTCACAGCTATGCACAGACCCGTGTCCTGGATGAAGTGCTTCTCTGTGTGTTTGTATATAGATCTGTATAATGTTAGTCAGGCTGGTGGCTGTGTACAGTTTCAGAGGAGAAGGTGTAAATTAGAGCCAGTTTCTGGCAGAACAGCAGCGCTGGGTCAGTGTCAGAGGAGGAAGAGAAGATATTACAGATCGATCAAACTCAAAATCATCATTTTTTCATCCTCACGCTGCTCCTTTTACACGCAGCTGCAGTCAAATACAACAAACTTCATCTTTCAACCAGTTTCCAGAGCAATAGTGTTTATTTTCATTAACTCCGTGCACTAATATAACTTCAACTCAAATAAAAAGACATTTAAAAACTAATAATAAATAGGCACACAACTGAAATGAAATGAGAAATGATAAAAAATAAAATAAGTTATATAAAATCAAAAAAATAAAGGTTTTTGTTTACGTATCTTTAAGCATCTGGATATTATAGATATGGCATTAGTTTTCGCACCGGACATCAACACTAACGCTAGCTTGTGGTTTTGTGAAGCTGGATCATATGTGTGTGTTTCGGAGCAGTGTGAGGATGACGCTAGTGTTCAGAGACGTTCTCATCAAGTGTGTGTATCTCGTCCAGCGACGCGACCCAGACTTCTCCAGCGAACACTTCTCGTGAATCATTCTCCAACAGCTGATTCTGCTCTTATGAATAATCCACAGAAGGGTGCTGAATGTTTCTAGTGCAGAGCATGAGTCGGCTCAAAACACGCGGGTCTTTCACTCGTTTATGCAAGCGCTTCGTTCTCTCCGTGCTGTTATTAGAGTTTAATTACACCGTTATGCTATTATTATACAGACACTGTGAAGAAGACCCTCTGGAGAACTCTGGGCGGTTTGAGGGCAGCTGGCGAGTTTCCCATGGTGCATTTCACTCGGACGCTGCTGATTGGACGCTAGAGGAAAGCTTTACCGTTTTAATTGGTGCCTAAGTTTCTTTTTAACTCCACTTAGAAAGATGCACTTCATGGTTTTTTTTTTTATTTCTAATCTTCACATCACTTCCTTTTCTTATTTTTAAAATGATATATTATAAAAAGGTTTAATTTCAGTAGGTTTTAAAAGGTCAACATGTCATGAGAAAATACCTCCTCTGAAGACCAATGTGTTTATACCTCAGTGTATATATATGTTTGATTTGTTTACTGAGTTAATTTCTTTTGAAATGCTGAAATGAGGTTTTATGTGGCTGGTACGTGTCGATGGCATTGTGTTATTATTGTATTATTGGCCAAACACAGTATATTCCTCTTTTCAAGCATTGTTTGGTTTGCTTCTGTTCTTTTTGTGTTCTGTATGAATTACAAGTGCTTTCTGATGTCACACTGTCCTTTAAAGCCTCCTCAGCTGTATAGAAATGCCTTGTACTGTTTCTTTTCCAAAAAAACAAAAAAAAGAAAGACAAAAAAGATCAGGAGTGAGAGCGGTGTGTGGGTCACTAAAGCATTATGATGTATTGACTCTTTTCTAGTGTACAGATGAGCTGTGTAGAATCATAGCAGAGTAATGATCGTCTTGATTTCTAACATAGTGGAGTACAGATGGCTGTCAATAAAAAAAACCTTCAATCTTTTACACACGTCTGCTGTTATTACTCTCCTGGATGTGTTCATGCAGCATATGAAGAAACGTCTTGTTTTATAGTAGCTTGTAGTAGATAAGGCAGTATTTGTAAAGAATATTTGACGTCGCTGCACAGTGTTTGTGTATTTTATTTACATTTCGAATTTGAGGACATTATAAAAATGCTCCAGTATTATATCTCCTAGCACTGTGGCATCTATTGTCAGGCTTTTTTGGAATGAGAAAAGGTAATTCAGTGTTACTGTAATATATACCACTGTGTATTTCAGCGTTACTGCATTGCCCAGTTAGCAGAACAAACTGTACTTAAATATAAAGTCAGTATTGCGAGAGATAAAGTCGGAATTGTGAGATGTTAAGTCAGAATTGAGAGATGTAAAGTCAGTATTGCGAGATATAAAGTCAGAATTGAGAGATATAAAAGTAAGTATTGCGAGAGATAACATCTAACATGTAAGGTTGAAAATTTGTTTCTGTAGACGGGGAGCATTGGCGGAGGTTGCACCGGTGGAGATTCATGGAGATTCATGGACCTGCTGGTAGAGACGGAAACAAAAGTGAATATATTGTAAGTTAAATGCAATAAGATAGATAGATAGATAGATAGATAGATACTTTATTGTCATTACACATGTACAAATACACAAGAAAACAGGTCCCCCCTCAGACCATACACAAACATTTGTGGGGGATGACAGGCCAGTCGAGAGGTAGCATAGAAAAGAAAGAAATAAGATACATTAGTAGAGGGAGGGGGGGTGATCAGGCACAAGCACGTAAAACACTTAATCACAAGAGATAACACTGCAACGGGAGGGGTACAGGAGAAAAGGAATTTGTCCAATGTAGGCAACAGCCATTCTGGTCCTGCAGCTAGAGAGTGCTGGTCAAAGACCCCCCTACCCACACTGGGGGGTTAAAGCACATGAAGGTGTGAGATAGCTAGGGTTCTGGCTTTTTGCTTGCTGAAGGCCTCCTTGAGATCATGATATTTGGCCGGAAGTGCACTGAAGTCCTCAGAGTCGGGCTGAGTTGAGCTGGGAGGTGATGCGCGTGCCTGGACAGATGTCATGCAGTGGGAGTGACAGCATGTCGACCAGCGCAGGATTTGATGATCAGACCAGGAGATGTCTGGGTTATGGAGTTCTAGCCAGGGTAGGCCGAGGATGATGGCGTGGTCTGGAGAGAATTTGGTGATCAGCCTGATATTTGACCACGCCCATCAGTGGCGTGGTCAAAAACCTCACAAAACGTCGTTGGAACTCCGCATAGGTCATGAATGACATTCCTTGCCCCTCCCAGAGGGCAGTTTCCCAGTCCAAAGCTCGACCGACCAGCAAAGAGCACACCAGCGACACTGTCGTCATCAGGAAAGGCGCCGGATTGGCGGCTGCACTGCATAAGGAAGCCCCGGCATATCCCTGGAGAGCCATCGTATTTCTCCGGCAGCGATACTCGAGCAGCGTGGCTGGTGCTCGGTGGCAGTTGAACAGCAGGGGTGGCATTAACAACAGGAGGAGTGACTGGTTGCGGTTTGAGAGCAGCAATGGCGGAGCTTAATGCCTGCACAGAAGCATTCAGAGTGTGAAGAGACTGCCCCATATCCGTGGGTTTTGTGAACCGTGCCACCCCTAATTGCGAGATAGTGGTTGAGTTTTCGCCTCCTATGAGGATAAACAGAACAGATGGTCTCTTTTGAAGCGGGAAAAGGTTATAGTGGGGAAGATGAGGGCATGGGATGGATTTGAGTGCGAGTGTTTTAGAGTGAGTGTAAACTCATCACAATTTGTATGATAGTTTCAATAGTTTGTATTTAATGTTCAGTGGTTGGATTGAAACTTGGTCGAGCGGAGGGCCAGGTGGCTGAGAAGGGATCTGAGGAGGTTTGAGTGAAGGTTCCAGAAAGCTGTAGGGAGGAGGGTCCTGGAAGAGTTTGAACTGGAAGTAGAGCGGCGGGACCGGATGGCTGAGGCAGGCGGCTGGTTTCCAGTGGCGGGAGTGAATCTGGTGTTTGGCTGAGGCTGGCTGACGGCTGGAACGGTGGACGGCGGAGCAGGCTGGAACCGGGAGAGTGGTATATGGTATTTGCCTTTTCTGGGAGATGAAGTTGATGGAGGAACTGCATGGGGCTGGCTTGTTTCGGGAAGGTTGAGGAGGTCCTGTTTGGTGGCTTTTCTAGAGAATGAGATGTCTGCTGCTCCAAGGGGTTTGATGAAGGGAAGTGAATGTCCATTTTCCTTTGGATGTGTAAGATGATGCCGGTGAATGTCTGGGAGATCTTGTGGGAGGTGGAGAGCGAGGCTGAGTGTCTCAACGTTATCAACAGCACTTAGTGGCAGAAACAGACTTCCATAAAAAAGCCTTTTTCTGCCATAGAATAAAAAAAAATTAAATAATAATAATAAATAAGTGAAAAATAAAGTAATTGTGACTTTATCTCAAAAGTCAGACTTTTTTAAAATGTAGATTTGCAAAGATATAAATATACAATCATGAGGGGAAAAAGTAGCCTGTAATAATGACCTTTTTTTTTTGTAGAAAACAATAAGATGGAATTAGAAACTCAGAGAAAGAAAGATAAGTTACAGTGAGTTTAAATTGAAGAATGTGGAGTTTAACTCAGATCTCAGAGTTTGTTTCTGACTCATTTCGTCAGAAGGATCTTATTTCTCATACATGTCAATGTCCAAAAGTGCTTTTGTAACTTTCTTGTAATATCAACTAACAATCTAATCTAATCACACAAAAGTGTGCTTTAATCATAATGTGATTTTATTTCTCATACCTGCTCCATTATTTCTGTTGATTACATCTATATCTCTGAATGTGTAATATTGCAGCTTTATTACAGCTTTACATCTGGCTGAATCACAAAAATACTATATATTTTTTTCACATTCACACCCTTATTTCTGTTAACACTGGCTTTATATCTCATAATGTGACTTTATTTTTTGTAATTATGACTATATTGTGCAATAGAACATTATTTTTAGTCATTTAGTCAACACTCTCTTACAATGTGATGATTTATATTTATAATGAAATTGCAAGGTTATTTTTTCTTGTGTAATTAACAGTCATATCTCAGAATGTGATTTCTTTATTACTGTGAGTGTGGTTTCTTTTAAACTCCTAACTTCCTTCTATGGAAACCAGAATGCTGTTTATATTAGCTGGGATCCAGCTGACGATCTGATGGAAGGAGAGCTGTGGATCTGTTCATCCTTCATCCTGTCAGCTCTCTGTGTCGGTCAGTGGGGCTGGTGACGGCTGGTTTTGCTGTGTCGGGCGTCAGGTAGAAGCCAGGGATAGTGTCCTCCAGTGTCCAGCGGCTGCTGACAGAGATGAATGTGTTTCTGGAGGAAGATGCTGAGGTCTGCAGGAGCTGATTCAGTGATCTAAAGGTCAGTCTCTGAGCTCTGATGGACATGTTCCTCCAGCAGGGGATGCTGTTGTCCTTCACATCTCTTCATATTTAATACATTTTGACATGATGATGGGAGGGTTTGACTGCAGCAGTTTGACAGGAAGTACTGTTTCATCCCAGAAATAATATTCCACTGGGTTGAGTTTATAATAAAACTAAAGATTATTGAAAGATTAATAAATGTGACCCTGTCTGTGAAATCCAGGCTAAAGTCTCAAAATCCAATTTTGACATAAGCTTTAAAGGTTGATTTCAACCACTGATCTCACTATAATTTCAATCTCTGACATGGCCGTACTCAGTCAGTATTAAAGGATATTTTTCACAGAATGCTCTTTAAGTTATGAAGGATGATTTTATGTGGAAAACAGTGAATGACAAAAAAGTGTGTTTTTTAGTTGGGTTTTCACAGACAGGGTCACAAATACTCCACTTTAACGTTTTTCGTCATTTAAATTTTTATTTTTCTCATAAATGAAATACTGTATCTTACAATGTGACTATTTTATTTAACTTTATTTCCCAGAACTGTAACATTATGTCTCACAGTGTGAATATTTATTTTGTAACTGCAGTTTTCTATCTTATTATGTGACCATTTTTAAAGTAATTGTATATATTTATTATGTGAGGTTAATTTTCTTAACTGCAACCTTAATTCTAACAGTGTGAGAGTTTAATTAAATGAGAGTTGTTTTCTTCTGATTTGTGTCTCTGAAAGCATCATTTATTATTTCTGCTCATTGTCTGAAAAATCACTTCTCAATAAAAGTGGTGTTGTGATGTTAGATACTGAAACAAATCTTTTCTTCAGTTCTTGCAGAGTTGAGATGTGTGACCGATAGATACTTGTTAAAGACGGCTGAGTGTGAATCATTCAATCGTGCAGATTTAGCACAGTCTATCTGTAAGCTCATATTGATTATTATATTTATCCTAGCTCTGTTCCTTGTGTCGTTTCAAACCCCCACAGAAGATGATGTTCTGCAGAATGTTCCTGCTGCTCTTCTCTGGTGAAAGATGGATCTGTGAAGCTGCACAATGATAATAAAATACACTGATGTCCGGTTGAGTTCTTTTGATTGTGTATGATTTCTTCTGATGGACTGTATTCTGGGATATGTGACTAACACATCATTACACCGTTGTACTTCATCATGTTGAGTTAAAGAGAATATATTCCGTCTCCTAAAGCCATGATCACGTGCACCTCCATGTTTCTCCTCTGAGACACTTCTGCTTTTTAATAAGCTGTGAATTAAAGAAAGAAAGACAGTAAAACCAATATTAGCCAGAAATCACAGATCTGCAATCATGAGGTTTTAAAGCATCATTTGTGTTTTGTACTAATATTCTATTAAATTACATTAATGGACAGTCATGATCCATTTATTCCTAGTTAATCACCTAAAAAAATCTTGGGCACAAACTTCAGATTGATCTCTTTTAAGAAAAAAAAGTGAAGGTAAACATTATGGAATATAATAATATTGTCATTCTAAAAATACTTTTTCACTCAATTTATATGAAATACATATATTTGTCTTAAACTTGTTTTCTGCTAAAAATGTGTGCACGACTGGTCTTCAACGAACCCAAAAGGGCCCATGTCACACCTCTCTTCATCTCCCTGCACTGGCTCCCAATTGAAGCTCGCATAAAATGTAAGGCTTTGATGCTTGCATATAGAACAACCACCGGCTCGGCTCCCGCTTACCTCAACTTACTGCTACCAATCTACACTCCCTCCAGAACTCTGAGATCCGCCAGTGAGAGACGCCTTACACCGTTCCTGGCTGGTGGAATGATCTTCCCATTGCTATACGAAATGCCAACTCCCTTACAACCTTCAAACGACTTCTGAAAACCCATCTCGTTCAACCCTATTTGATGTCATATAGAAAAAAAAAAATTTAACCCTACTCTTTTTTTTTTCCCCTTCTAGCCTGCACTTATTTGAAGATTGCCTGTTGTACGGTATTATGAGCACTTCCTAAGTTGTTTTTACCTCTGTATGACTATTTGCTTGTTGTTTTTCCACCTGTAAGTCGCTTTGGATAAATGAATAAATGTTAATATGTGTCAAAACCATCAATGTAAAGAAGTTGTGTCACAAATCCGAGGTTAATATGAAAATGACTAGTGAATTAATATTAAAGAGTTAAAGAGTTAATATTAGTTATAAGCCTTTTATGTGGGTTTAAAGCAGGGCTCTGAAATAACAAATAGCTTTGTTCAGTTATTTTTGCTCCTGGTTTTCAGTGAAATATCTAAACTCAGCTGTTCTTCTGTTACGCTTGGCGTATGGAGAAGGAGATCGCAGATCGAGACGAGAGCTTATATAAAACTTAAAGTATTTAATAATAAAAAAGGTTTCAAACATTCAACTGACAATACAAGCATGTGAAACGTTAACATTGACGGACAAAATCAAACTCAAAAGACAGGGGATTTATACATAAGAACTAAATGACTAAAGTGAGGGCAGCTGGGGAGACACAGGTGGAAACTAATCAACTCATAATCACATAACGACA